>WSTV01000014.1:77417-167347 GCA_019632285.1 Tulasnella sp. 332
CACTTCACCCTCCTCGATCTCGAGCTCATATTCGCTTTTCTGTCCTACCAGCTCGGTACTGGCCAGATCCTTATTCCTTCAAACCCGACCGGTTCTTGGATCCGAATTGGCCAAGATACGCGTACATGCCATTCTCTGCCGGAAGCAGATCTTGTATAGGTCGTCGGTGAGTCTATGCACGGTTATCATGCTGGTGGTTATAATCGCTCATCAACTTGAACGGGTTGGTCTTCAGCTTCGCGGAGGTAGAGGCCCTCGCAGTCATCACGCTCATCTTCCGCAGATACAAAGTTTCACTGAACCCCGCCCGGTACCCTTATATGTCTGGGGAGTCGAAACTATAGCGGCGCGAGAGAGTCCTCAAGTCGTATTTCTACGTGACCTTGACGCCTTCTCGTCTCTCTCTAGTATTCACGAAACGGTGAAGATTATAGATTACACTATCTGTACACATTTTACACATTTCATCGAGTTGCCTAACATGACGAGCGAGCTGCCCTCCTCGTAGTTCTCGACGATCCCCTCAGCACTTTAGTTGTCCAGCCTAAGAAATGACGGGATCGTCTCTTTGGTCGTGTTATGACAGCGCCCGGGTTGTTTGGGCAATGTTACTAACCACCTCGCTTCTACTTCTGCCGACTACTCTGTAGTCGCACAACAACTACGCCCGACAGTGCCAACGTCGTTGATTTCCAAATTCAGCGCCAGGTAGCAAGCTACTACCCATTCAGCCACTTGAATTCGAAGGCTCGAGGAAGGTCGTTCAGGGCTTGTCAGCAGGCTGCTGATTCAACCGAAGGCAACAAGTATTCATGCGGATGCGCGGGGGTAACAAGGGAACGGCCACGGACCACTCTTGCCATCTGATGTCCATAAACAACCAAGGGCAGGAAAAGGATTTGAGAAGGGTAAGAAGCAAAATATTTTTAGATTCATAGCCTATCAACACTTTGCCCACTCCTCCACACAAATTTGAAATTGCTGATTGAACGAGGCCCTAGGGAGGGCGCACCTAGCCCGCCCTCCCTAGCGCCTAGTCGACATGCTGTCCGGCTCTGTAGGCCAAAAGTGTTGTCCTAAACACCTCGGCAAGGGTTTGCGCGCTAGGGCCATATTGAGCCTCCTTGAGGAAGCATTTTACCCCCAAATATCCATCCACGAGTATACGGTGGCTAAATGGTGGGATCAACGAAATCACCGGATCCCCTTCTGCGCGCCTCCTCCATCTTATGTTATCGATCCCTATCTGCTTTGCGACAAGTCGCAGCTATTACAGTAGGTCTCGTTTTGTATGGGGCCTAAACCGGATAGTAACCTACAGGAAAGCCGTTCAGCGCATATGAGTCACCGACCTTCGTTTACCTGTGGTTTTCCCATATGCAAACTTTACGATAGCGCAATCTAAGGCTACAGAAACTTAGGTCCTACAGGTAGCGGGTAAGTGACATTCCTCCTACGTGGATGTCGCCCCCAGTTTATATGAGCACTTCCGTGGCTAGATCATGAACGTCTTGGTTGGTGCGTGATTTCCTGTATCTATTGGTTCAACTCAAAGCCTCGCTTCTTCGTCGTCGATGCTCAAGTAATACAACGAATGGGTGCATCGCGTACCGCCTTCCAGAAGCCCACTAAGAGCTACAAGGTCTTCAACTTCTTTGGGCGCAGCGCTGTCACCACAAACCGTGAAGAATGGGCTCATCATCAAAAGACCACGACTCGAGCGTTCGCAGAGCCTGGCATGCACATCATGTGGGAGCAGTCGGTCTGTATTGTTTGGAACATGTTCGACTCGGACTGGTCACTTCGAAGCGATGTGTTTGTGCTTGACAACGTTCTCGATGACACAATAAAGGCAAGTCATAACCATTGTGACACCTGCTTGCGAGCGCTTGTCCCTTGCTTCAGCTATCCACGTCGACCACCACGGGGGCTGGATTTGGTCACCAAAACAAATAGATTGGTGACCCCACGCCGCCGCTAGGCCACCGCCTGACCTTTAGCCAGGTATTGTACGGCGTCAGATCAGGCATAGTCACTAGAGCTATCCTTTCACAATGGGCATTTACCGAGCCCGACTATACGCCTTGGATATATTTATGTTAACAGCAGCGGCTTATGATCAGGTCCAAGGCATCCTGTAGGATGATAGAGAGTTGGTATGTATGCTTGAACGCCAGGTATCTGTCCGCCATCGTTAACCTCTTAATACAGACATTTGAGGATATGGACAAACTCACTCGATTATTGACTGTCCTTCCTGGGACGTTACGGATGTTTCCTCTTGTGAGTCCACGGGAAAGCTGCAGCGGTTCTGGAGCGCAAAGAATGCTCAAGTGACATGCATCACTCGATCAGAACGGACTCCCCAGGTCCCCAAGTACGCCACGGAAGATGCTTCATTCTCGGCCCAAGCCGCCTTTTCTGAATCGGAGGCGGCAGATGTTGATGTGATAGGAGGGAAAGAAAACCTGCGTCGGAACTTCATCATATCAGAAGGATCGGAGGTATTCTTCGACCTGTTGGCTGTGAATTATGACCGTACGCATGCGTTTCGTAGCCCTCTCCGTCCATACGCCTGATGATATGGTCTCGGCTCACACAACTCGATACTGGCCCGATCATTACGCGCTCAAACCAGATCGTTTCGTAGATCCGGATTAGCCAAGGGATGCCCTCGCGTCTTTCTCAATCGGAAACAGAGCATGCATGGGCCGTCGGTGCGTACGTGACAGCCGTTCGGTTTCTCGGAGCATATGATTACTGACTTCTCTATAGAACTTGGTCACTAGTTTCGCAGAAGTAGAGGCCATTGTGATCAGCACCCTTGTCATTCGCAAGTATAAGGTGCCGGCAGATCCTGCACCCTCCCCGGAGGTTTAGTGAGAGACGAAGTTGCAACGCGGTGATAGGCTTTTGAAGTCGCATGCGCCTTTTATGTATTTACGGGGAGGTAACTTAGCTAGGAGCAGAATGTTCAACAACGCCATGAACCCTGAGGTGTGACGGCGCGGTTGAGTTGCGGCCTCTTGCCAGCATCATGGCTGTATGGAAGTCTATGTGAACGATTGTCACAAGAGGATTACGAGCTTGGGATATTTCGAGGCTCACTTACTATTTTGGGCTCCCTCAGGGTTCTCACAAGGTTGTCGCCGGATTCTGGGCAGTTTGCACGCGAACCACAAGCGACAAATGCTGTGAACTTCTTCTACCAACCACCATCATCTTTCTAGTTCTCGTATCTCGTTTCGTCGCTCGAATGCTCTCAAAGTCTCTGATCGCGCTGGCCTTGACGGCCGCAGGACGCGTTATTGGTCAGCTCACTCCTTCCACCGTCTATCAACCTCCCGACCCGACATCTGGCTACGGAAGCTCCTTATCGGCCTCAACCCAATGGTCAGTCAAGCACTGCGTCGCTTTTAGAAGCGGAACAATGCCTAATATGTATGGTTGCTTAGGTCCAACTTGTTGGGGAACATGCTTTGGTTCTATGAAGCGCAGCGAAGTGGGCGGCTGCCATCCGACAACCGAGTATCTTGGAGAAATGATAGCTGCTTGACCGATGGCCAAGAATATGGTGTTGATTTGACAGGGGGTTACTATGATGCTGGAGGTCAGTCCAATTCGAAACTACTTGTGATCAAGACTGATCACGATACTTCAGATTACATCAAAGCTACATATCCTCTCGCCTTCTCCATCTTCTCCGTATGCTGGGGTGCAAACACATATGGTGACGGTTACGCCAACGCCAACCAAACGGCATATTTGGATCAAATGCTCCGTTGGGGCCTCGATTGGCTGATGAAAGTGCGTGTCTGACTGGTTCATGCTGGAATATAGGACACAGCAATGACACCCACCACGTATGCAGGCACACCCAGGTCCAAATACCGTCTATATCCAAGCAGGAGATGGTGAGAATCTGTTGTCTCTTTTGTCGTTGGGTGTTGGCTGACGGAGCTCCTTGCCTGCAATCAGACAGCGTCGACAATAACTATTGGGGGGGTGATCAAGATATACCGAGCCCTCGTCCGGTGTGGCAGGTCAACTCGACTATGTACGTTGTCGCGCATTTTCCGATCCCTCCAGTTCACGAACCTCAATGCAAACGTTCTTATCATTCCTACACAGCACTGGGACTGATATCGCGGCGAGGATGGCCGCAGCATTTGCATCTTGCTCGGCCCTCTATAATGGCTTCTCCATCACTCCTTCAACGTCAAAGCCAGCGCCACTGTCCAATTCCACCTATGCCTCGACACTCCTTAACCACGCGACACAGCTCTACTCGCTCTCTCAGCAAACCCCACTCCAGACGTACACGACTGCGATCCCCGGTGTTGACTGGGCCTACGCGAGCTCCAGCTACCAGGACGAACAAGCACTCGCGGCAGTCATGATGTCGGTGGCAGCCACAGCAGGCGGTGCCACTTCCTCCAGCTCCCCAACACCCCAGTCATACCTCGACACCGCCACGGACATGTGGTCATCAGATAAGCTCAACCAAGATGTCGTGTTAAACTGGGATAGCGTCTCCCCTGCGGTACCCATCCTCCTCACGCAGATCGCTTCGTTGGGCAACTCGAATCTGCATCCCTCTGGAGGTTCATCGAAATGGCAGGGCGAATCCGAGACGTACCTCGATCGCGTCGTGAATGAAAACGGGAGGGGGTATTTGACCAAGGGAGGTTTGCTTTGGTATAGCGGGGATTCGGATTTGGCCAGCTTGAATCCTGCGATGAACGCGGCGATGTTGTTGTTCACTTATGCGCCGATGGCGACGTCTTCGAGTAAAACATCTCAGTATCAGGTTAGTTCAATAATCTCTTCCATGTCTACCTTCATATCTCGAGTGTTTTCAACTGACAGTCCGCGGCAGTCATTCGCACAGGGACAGTGGGACTATGCGCTGGGCAAGAACCCCATGTCCGCACCGTATGTCGTCGGGAGCAACCCAAACAGTCCGACGAACCCACACGACGCCAAGTCGAGTGGTGGAAGTGATATTGACAACATCGACACCAGCCCTGTGAACTCGACGCACATTCTTTATGGTGCCGCTGTCGGTGGACCCAATAGCAACGACCAGTTCTGGAATATTCGAAGCGATTGGCCCGAAACAGAGGTACGAATAGCACTGGCTCTGGTTTTCTCCTTGAGATTCAAACCCCGTTTACCGTCCTATTGTGTGATTCCAGGTTGCCCTGGACTACAACGCCCCTTTCCTGACGCTGGCCGCATACTCAGTTCTCAAGGCAACTGACCCGCCGTTTTATACGTCTCTGGCACCGGGAGTGTACGCTGAGGCTAAACCAGGGGGAATGCCCTGTGACCCAGCATTCCCTTGCAAGAGCCACGGTGGTCTCAGCACAGCTGCCAAGATCGTTCTGGCTGTTGTTATTACAGTCGTTGGACTGATCATCGCGGGTCTGTTGGCTTGCTTCCTAGTCCGCGCGAAGAGGGGGAGGAAGAGAAGCCTATTGTGAACAGAAGAGCAAGGCCAGGACTCTATGACTGCTGTTCACGAACAATGACTCGCGTTTCATTCTTGTTACGACCATCCTCCCCACTCAATATCTCTCACGAACTTGCATCTCCCCCGCACGTATCCGGACTTTGACATTGGACATATATCTTAGGACAATGGCATATTAATCACGCGAACTGGACAATCCATCTATAGCATGTTCCCTCAATTAGACCTAGTCTAGTATCATAGCCAGAGTTTGCCCAAAGCCTTCCTAGTACACCTGCAGGACATATTAGAATCAGTTATTGGATCCATGCAACTGGTGGAATCCAAGAAGCGTACCTCAAGCACATAACGCTCTTCTTCCTTGAGGTTCTCGATATGTTCCGCCGCGGCCTCCCTGCTGTACCCTCCGTACTCGCCCAAGGCACCCAACAGAGCCTCGTACACATCGGGTACAGGCCACGTCGGTCCACACAGGTAGAACACGCCCTTGGCCTTGCGGTTGGTGGCGCTCGCATCCTCGAGTTCGCCCAACATCTCCGCCAGCATTTTCCCATCCTCGAGCATTTTGTGCTGGATGTAGATCTTCTTCTTCTGATCACGAGAGAAGGCGAATCCAGCGTGGGTGATGATGCCACCGTCGATGTAGGCCTCAAGTTCCTCGCCGTAGAGGTACTCTTGCGAGCGGTGTCGAGAGCCGAAGTAGTAGATCAAGGGGCCGATGGGCACTTTTTGAGCAGCTAGGTGGGCTCGGTGTTGGATGAAGGCTCTGAAGGGGGCGGCTCTGTCATTCGGGAGTGCGATTGAGGTCAGTAGGAGTTTGAATGCTGGAGAGTCGGAGATATAGAATAGGAGCTTACCCCGTGCCGAGACCAGCCATGACAATAGGTTGCATATTATCAGGTGGAAGCTGAGATTATCGAATTGTCAGGCCAAATGGGAAAGAGGGAGTTGGTAAACGTGCTTCACGTACCTTCATGACGCTTGGCTTGATAGAAACCGTAACCTGCTGCCCGACCTTCAAGCCCGCGAGGTAGCGTGTACATTGACCATATCTCGGTGAGCCTAGGGGTTATTGACTTTGGTATCAGCTGGATTGTACCAACTGGGAAGAAAATAGACTACCCACCACTCGGCGTCACCCAGTCGACGGTTACTACCAACAGATCCACCCTGTCTCCGACGGCACTCTGAGCGCTCGCGATACTGTAATGCCTCGGCTTGATATCCCCGACAAGATCACACAATGCGGCAAAGTCAGGCCTCGCGCTATCGAACATGGCCAACACCTCCGCAAACGACACCGTATCCACCTCCGTCAACTTCTTCAACGTGTCTGCACCCTCTGCGGCACCGATGAAGCGCAAAGCCATCTGATGCGGTTTGGTCTTGGCATGCTCGGCCAAGCTCGAGTAGAACGATTTGGGAGGTTTGCCGAAGATATCGATCTGCTGTTGAAGCGCTTGGAATACCGTACGCGTATGTCGGAGGGGTACATTGCGTGATGTAGGACGATGGGAGGCAGGGACGGGTATGGAGACGATGGCGTCGGGGTCGAGGCCATACCATCGACAGAAGTCTTTAACCTCTGCCTCGTCGTTCCATCCGTGAACGCCAAGCGCTTCACCGATCTCGTACTTGAGCCCTGTACCCGCAGTGTCGAACTCGAGATGAAAGACGTTTCGGTCGTAGGTCGTGGGTGTGAGACGGCGGTTGACGGCGCATTTGACGAGGAAGGTTCGGTCCTCGAGGTCCGGGCGGAGCGATGGGTGTTGATCGGTGGTATCGACTTCGCTTGGTTTGGTCGATGGGAGGCCGAACGCTTCTTTAAAAACGATGTGTTTCGCAGCATCTTGGATGCTGCCCATCGCTGAGAATTGCTGGCCGTCATTCTCGGCACCTCGTGTGGAGTCCAACTCGACGCAGTTGATCTCGAAGGATCTCAGAGGCTTCAATGATTCAACATCCTGCGCACCAGGGCAGCTCTCCTCCGCCGCTGTCAGTGTCGGGCTGACTTTGACTTGAAGGATGTTCTCCCACAACATTGCGACGATCTCTGGTATACAGACACTCCCGACCTTCTCTCCGAACAGGCCTCGGGCGACCTTCTCCAGGCTTTGCAATGTGCACGACGTACCCACATAGATCCGGAGGAACGCCAGATGAGCGAGAACGTTCTCCATAGCCTGTCGGCTCTCCGCTTCCCTCGCCTTGGGCTTCAACAGCTCAGCAGCGGTCGCATGACTGTTCAACACGTACAAACACAAAGACTTCTCTCTGATGAGCTCCAATGAAGCCGTAGGGAGATTGGCAAGCACCTCTTCCGTCGACCACTTCGAGAACAGGAGGACGAACGAATGGGGGCGAGACGCTTTGAAGACGTGGTGAGTCTTGACTAGGCTATCGTCCGAGATGGCGACGAAGTCTGTGGTCCCTTGATCTTTCTCTCCGCCGAATGGGAGGATGATGTTCGCTGGAAGCTCGTCGACTTCGGGGGTGTCCCGAGATGTGAGGAAGAGACGGCTGACGGTCATTCCTCCCGCTTGGGAGAATGCATCGTAGTCCGTGAGAAGCCTTGCTTCGATGGAAGGGTGGGTCATGAACGAGTGGGCGACGACATCGGGGAGAGTCGAGAGCGGGACACCTGGGGTCCCGACGAACAGTAGCTTCTTGAGCGTCGTGGGGACGAGATGGGCGGACAGAACGCCAGCACCGGTCCCCGCGATTCGTGATACGAACTTCTTTAGTCCCGCGGGAGAGTGTATCAGCTCTGAAAGCGTGGTGGGAGTGATGCCGTGGTCGTGAATGCTGGGCGCATGTCCCTCGCGCTCCAAAGATGCACCGAAGACATCCTCGAAGAGTGCATTGGCGGATCCCTCGTGAAGAGAATCGCTGAGGACGTGGATGACTTTCGCGCTGTGAGGCACGACTTTATTGAATGCTTCTGGAGACCACGGACGGAGCACCCTGACCGTGATAACTCCGACATTAGGTAGGTGTCGTGCAAGGACTCCCAAGGCCGAACCTAGCGGACCTGCGAGTGCGACGAGGATGATCGAGGCTGTAGCGCTGCCCGCGTAGTCAAAGTGCGAGTATCCTGCGGTGGCAAGGGCCTTCTCGAGCGTATCCGACCCATTCAGGAGATGAGGGTATGTAATCCTTCTAGTTTCACGAGCCGACGCATATTGATCGAAGATGTGGATAACGTGCTTGTCTGATGCTGCGTAGGACACGCTCGCCAGATCGACTGATTCTTTCGGGGTGGACGAGAGGATGACTGCGAAGGTGTCGGGTAGGATTGATAGGGATGAAGAAACCGTTGCCAGGCTTGGGGTGAGTTGCAACGAAGGTCTGATGGAGGAGACTCCAGGGACTTGAACGACCAGTCGTCCTGCTGCCGTAGGTACAGGGAATGAGACCAAGGTAGGAATCATCTGAGCGAGACCTTCTGGGTTCGTGTACGCCGACAAGATGCCTCCCTTTCCCGCATGAGTGCTAGAGCTTTGACCCAGGCGTCCAGCGATGATCAACCCGGAACCAGGGCGACTCTGCATCTCGACGACGTGTGAAGCATTGTGCCTGCTAGACCAGACTTTGGTGAGGTGTCCAACGCCAGCTTGTTTGGCAGTGTCATAGATGAAGACAGAGGAGCTATGCCTGGACGCCAAGGACTCGATGATTGTAGAAGCGGAGGTGACGAGGCTAACGTTGGGTGGTGTGGAAGGTGATACAGATGAATGAGGCGCCAGCTTGTCGACGAGGGCCTCTTCATGTTTCTCGTTGAGGGTGGACGTGGACGACGCCGACAAAGGTGAGATCGCGCCACTCTCAATGGCCATTGCGAGTGTAGATTAAACGTGTAGCGGGAAGAAGAAGGGAGAATGAAGATGGGGGTGGCGAGCGATTGCGCGAGATTTTGAGAGTATGCTATATGGTGCGGGGTACAGCTGGTTGCACTGTCGGATTTGCGGCGATGTTCTCCCGAGCACGTCAAGTTGCGCAATTCTCCCGCTCGCCTACGCCATCTCAGTGCCTGACTATCTCAGCTCGTTGAGCTTTTTTGGATGATCAAGGAAGTAGCCTTTGTTTTTCCCCACGATCGGACCACGCTGTACACTCCAAACAGGCCAATCGGTCACAGGCTTAAGGCACCGGCGAACACCCGAAATTTTGAAAGCCCCATTCTCCCGTTCTTGACATGCCCTACCCCATCAAAGCTGACAGCTATTGGGCGCATGAGATTTCGGCAAGGCCCAAAAGACGCAGAATCAGGTCCCATCCCACATGTCTCACCGGGGAGCCCTCGCACTTGAAATCTCGCCGCGCAACGTTCCCTCGGAATCTCTCGGCAGCCAGCTCTTCATCTCATTCATCACGTGCCAACAGCGTCGTCTGACCCAATCGCAAACGCATAACGCAAAAGAACTTCACCACTATCTACTACGAAATCAACAATGGGGCTACTGTCCAGACTTCAGGATGAGTTCAAGAAACCAAAGTATTTCATGCAGGCAGATCTGGACGCCCCGGCGGCGGGAAGCTTATCTCATCAGAGCTGCGATCTGGGTACGAATGATGTTTGGCGCTATAGGAGGATCCGGGGAGTAAATCTGGGTGGGCAATCTTCCTGATTTCTTAACATGTGCGACGCTTTGAAATTGACCCGAGGTTCGGATTCTTGTTGATGAATGGAATGATCCATCAGGCTCTTGGTTTACGTTGGAACCCTGGATCGTGCAGAGACCCTATCGCTCTGCCGCAGGGAGCAAAGCGAGCGATCACGATGTTGCGAGAGGGAAGAACTCTCAGGCGATACTAGAGGATCACTGGGATACTTTCATGAGCGAAGATGATTGGGGGTATCTCGCGCTAAGGGGAATCAATGCTGTTCGGATCCCGGTGAGTTTTCTTTCCGATAGTCCCACTGAGTTCTCAATGAATTGTTACGATATGAGATTGGGTACTATCACCTCGCTGGTCAAGAACCGCGCGTGTTGGACGGGACAGATTTTGACGGGTGTGTCTTTTACCGCGTTTATCTGCAATACTGAGACTCCCGTACTGAGAAGGTAGCGCCATCCGCCCTCTAGATACGGAGCTTGCTACGCAGCCGCTTGGCAGTACATCAAGAACGCCATTGAAGCAGCTGGGCGCCATGGATTGGGTGTTCTCATTGGTTAGTCCTGTTAATATTCATGGCAAGCTGGAGAACTGATATTCGACCAGATCTTCATGCCGCCGCGGGAGGGCAAAACAAAGACTGTGGGTCGACCTGTCTTTCCGCTTGAAAACCTTGTGCACTAACATCCGTGTCTGTCACTGGCGCCAGCTCACAGCGGCACGAGCTCCGGCGAAGTGCGTATGTGGGCATCCCAAGCGAATCTCAACTCCACCTCCATCGCCCTCCAATTCCTCGTTCGCCACCTCTCAGTCATCCCACACTGCATCGGGGTTGAACTCTTGAACGAGCCCGCCAACAATAACAATCTCCAAGGATGGTATGAAAAAACGATCGCTTGCCTCCGACGCATCTCTCCCGACTTTCCCGTCTATATCTCCGATGCATGGGATCTACCGTGGTACGCCAAGCTAGTAGGAGAGCGACCTGACTTTGTCGTCGTCGACACCCACGTCTATCGGACCTTCACTGTGGATGATCGACAGAAATCTGGTGATGAGCATGCCGCCCTCATTCGTTCACAGCTTAAATGCAACCTAGCGGAGATGTCCAAACGCGCAAGAGGGAATTTGGTAGTGGGGGAGTGGAGCGCAGCGCTACATCCAAGCAGCCTAAGGTCAGATGATGCCGGAGAGCAGGATCGGCAGAGGAGAGTGTTCGTGCAGGCTCAACTGGAGTGCTTCGAGGAGCATACCGCTGGATGGTTCTTCTGGACATATAAGAAGGAAACTGGATGGGATGCCGGGTGGTCGATGCGGAATGCGAACAAGGCGGAGATCTTGCCACAAAGTTTTGGGAAGAAGAGGAATACCCATGTCGTGAGGGACCATAGCAAGAAGCATACCATGCTCACCCAAGCTCTGGGTAAGCACCTAAATCTCCCACCGGCGTCGGATCAATCGCTACAACTGGATATTTATCCATTAATTTTAATTTTAATTTTTGGCTATGAAGAGCAACATACTCGATATTGGACTGAGAGGGGAGGCAACTACGAATTCTGGCGATTTGAAGATGGCTTCTCGCAAGGCTGGGAGGACGCTTTCCTCTTCATATCCTTCCCCCACGGCGCGACGGCGTCTGAACTTGGGTTTAGAGGCGAGTGGCTGAAGCGTAGGACAGTACGGCACACCCGGGATCGAGGTCCGAGTGATTTCGAATGGGAGTTCGGTGAGCAACCCCCATACACATTGCTTCTATAATAACAGTTCGCTGGCTGACTCGATTCCTGCTGAAGAGCATGGCTGGAACGAAGGGCATGACGCGGCTATGTCGGTGTACGGCTAATATTGTCCGACAATGTGTTGGTGAACATAGCCATCTCACAGGGTCAAAGATGATGTTACGCCCCCATCTGTGGTGGCAATGAACTGCGGGCAAGGTCATTGGTGGAGGGCAGTTCTTTTGTTGTTATGATATTGCATAGAAAATGGTCCGCGATGCTTCTCAGAGCTGCGAGCCTCGGCTGTCCCGAAACGTTCCGCAGAACATCTCGACGTTCTCTAAAGCGTGTGTGCAGTGGTTGTCGTGATCATCGCCATGCGCAGGGATAGAAATCCAAGACCAACTTGCCAAGCGCTCTGCGCCGAGTCCTGAGTCCCTCGCCCCGATTGCAATCGTCATCCAACTCACTCTCGCACACCTGCACAGCAAGTAAGGAACCCAAGAAACAACACTATATAAACAACTAATCAATCTGTGACTACAACTACTCCTTACAACTTTCGGAAAGCTGCTGTCGTCTCAGCTCAAGCTTCACACACATGTCAGGCCGCAAGATCGGAACTGTGGTCGTGGTCGTTCTAAAGGCGGTGAGTCCAACCAACTATCGAACCAGCATGGTTTGAACCGCTCATGGCTGTATCTCGCTTTCAATCTGCAGAAAAACCTACCAAATAAGCGGCATATCGGGAAACAGGACCCATACTGCGTGCTTAAGCTCGATGGAGAGACGCGCCGGACCAACGCCGTCAAGCGCGGTGGCCAGCACCCAGAATGGGACGAGGAGCTCCGTTTCCCCCTATACGAGAGCGTCGAGGACGAGCTGGCACGGACAGGTGGGAATGGAGATATTCCGCCACCACCGCCGCCCAAGGATGACGCACCAACACCAAAGAAGAAGCCAGTCAAGAAGATCATAAACATGAGTTGTTATGCGGATGATCCGAGGGAGCCTGATTTGATTGGAGAAGCGAGCGTAGACTTGACCGAGGCTCTGACCAAGGGGGAGATTGATGGTGAGTCGGGCTTTTCGTTTCCCTGACTCCTGATCCAATCTGGACATCGTTTGACGCGATTACGGCGGATAGAATGGTTTAGTCTCATGCACAAGAACAAGTATGTGGGAGAGGTCTATCTAGAGATCACCTACTGGTCTGAGGTAAGGCGTCTGTCTCGCCAAGAAACCGTGCCCGACCGCAGCTAACGCAGTGTCCATTATCCCATCAGGAGGAACCTCCAAAACCGGCACCGCAGCAGTCGGCACTTAACCCTCAATATGGCGGAAGAGGGTCCTTCGTTCCAGCAGGGGAGATACCAGCGTCGTTAAGGGTATCCTCGGGCGGATATTCCCCCGCACTGCCCCCACAACGAAAGGTATCAGGAAACGTCGGCGCCAACGGGCAATCCTCGTACAATGGCAGATCTTCCACGGGAGGGAAGGTTTCGCCCGTACGGCATGAATCGCGACCTTCCCTGGAACCACGGCAGGCCATACCGGATTCTTTGCGACCATCAAGCTCATTGGCAAATTTGGATCTGTACATACCTTCATATTCGACTAAGAGCGATAGACCGGTCTCAGCACATCCGGATGAACGGCACGGGTCGCTGTATGGGAGGGATTCGTATGGAGGAGGTTCGAACGCAGGATACGATGAGTTTGGTGTGCCGGGCGCATATCCGAGCAGGCGGGACAGCTTTCCTGTAAGCACTGGCTTTCATCTTAGCCTTCCCGGCGCTCATGCTAAGATATCGTATCGTTCCACCAGCCACCACCGCAGCATTCATCTTCCCTTCATCCAAGACAACCGTCTTATGGATCAACCATACCAGCAGTATCATCATATCACGACCCCTATCCTGCGGCTGGCTCACTCTCGGGCTCTTTCTCCTCGATGTCGATATCTGATCCCCCTCCAAGCCAGTCGTATGGTTCGATGCCACCGTCCACATCTTACGGGGGTCCCCAGAGCTCAGTGATGTTTCCACATCCTGCTGCGAGTGGATTCGCTCCACCTCCTCAGCCTCAACCAACACCCACACCTAGACCATATCAACCACAACATCAACAGTTCGGCGGCCCATCCGGGTTCCAGCAGCAACACCAACCTTACATACCCCCGTCTTCATCCATGAGCTTCCATCCTCCACCTGTCAACTCGGGTTTCTACCCTCCTAATCCATCTGCGACGCCGGCGCCGTACCCTTCCTCAACGCCTGCACCTTATTACTCATCGGCAACGCCTATACCATACCAACAGCACCCAGGAGGACAATATCCTGGTTATAACAGTGCCACCCCAGCCCCACCACCTCCACAACAACAGGCATATCCAAACTACGGTGGTCAAACGCCTGCTCCCGTACAACAACAGCAGCCTTACTATGGTGGTGCCATTCAGCAACCTTCGCAACAGCAACAGCAACAGCAACAGCAACCCCCATATCATCCACAAGGCTACCCTGCTGCACAAGGCCAGCAACAATGGAACCAGGCGCCTCCACCGCCAGCGCAATCCGCACCTCCACCACAACCTCAATACCAACAGCAGTCACCACAACAACAGCAACAGTACGCCGGATACCCGCCACCACCGCCCCAGTCTTCACCCGCTCCCCCCGTAGCGATTCCGCAGAATCAGCCATGGCTTTCCGGCGGAGGCAGCGAGGGCCAACTGATGTCGAGTCCCCCTCGTGGTCCAACGCCGCTTCAGTATGGCTCGCTACCCGGGCCGCCACCGCCGCCTCCACCTCCGTTGTTTACGAATGGGCAACCACAGGCTAAGCCGCTGCCTACGCCAGGCCTACAACAATCGCCTTTAAGCTCCAGTGCTTCTCGTCCGTTACCTGTTCCCACTCAAAGTGGTGGTCACGCGTCGTCCACTCCTGGACAAGGAGCATATGGGAACTTAAATGGCGTGGGGCAGGGGCAGCAGCAGTTGAACCTGCCTGCGGTGCCGGAGTCCGGGCTGAGGAGACACAATTCGTTACCTGGTCCCCCGCCACCACTACCTGGACAGCAACAGTCTCAAGGAGGCCATGGGTTCTTCCCACCTCCACCGCCACCACCATTTCAGCCACCCCCGCCCCCACCTCCAATCTCGCACTGGCGGTGATCTTCCACTCTCGTCGTGTGTTATGCAAATGCGTAGTGGTCGTAAGATCGTTCAGAGATGTAGCCTTTCTAATGTTGAATTTACATTACGGAAGAATGTAACGAGTACATCTAATCACACAATTTGTACGATGAAAGCGACCTCCTGCTCTGGACGACGAGCCCTCTTTCCTCGGTTTATTTTGCCCAATTATTGCAATATGAACTAGAAAGGGTCTTCACGCGGATCCGATCTCACATCTGGCTCTCGATTCGACTGACTGACTCCATACCTTTCTTGAAGCTGAAGCTCGTACTCCCGGTACCGCTTTCAGCTGACTGTGGTCAGCCTTGACTCGGCAAGTGCGTGCGTGACGTTATAAGTCCATCTGTCACTCTCCGTCAATCCTTCAACTTTCAACCCGGCACCTGTTCTCTCAAAAACGACCATCATGTCTGGACAGGACCAACGATTGAACCCAGGGGCATCTAGCTGGACTCCCGGACAGGCATTCGTACCACGATCGCAGCAGCAGTCTGGAGGTCAACAACCGCCACCAGGTAGCCAGGGGATGCCTTATGGTCAGCCGCAGGGCCAACCAGGATACGGCTACTATGGCGCTCCTCCTCAGCAAGGATATGGCGGACCAGTGGGAGGGTATCCATACGGTGGCCCCCCTGGCGGAGCGGGTGGATACAGTGGCGGTGGCGGAGCGTATCCCCAATACGGTGGGGGACAGTACGGAGGGGGCTACCAGCAGCCGCCACCAGGAGGCGCTTTTAGTCGGGGACCACCCCAAGGAGGAGCTTATATCCCGCCTCAGCAGCGCTTTCAACAAGCACAACAAAATGCACCTATTGGAAGCTACGGTATCCCACCACCATCAGCCGCAAACATCCCTCCACCAACAGGTCAGACGATCAAATTGAACATTGGGGGAGCCGGGGCCGTTACCCCTCCGAATGCGCCGGCGGGTGATGGGAAAACTATCAAGCTGAACATTGGAGGGGGTGGCAGTGGGGCGTCTACACCTCCAACAACTGCCAAAGCGCCTGCAGCACAGACGATCAAACTCAATATCGGCGGCGGCTCCTCTGGAACACGATCGGGAGCCGCTACACCGCCGACTGCTCAGGCGCTTGCATCTGTTCCCGAAAATACGCCGGCACCTGCCGCCAAAGCCGCCCCTTCAAAGCCTTCGACGACCATCTCGAAGAAAGAGATCAACTTTACTGCCGACAAGGCGAAGACTGACGCGGATAAGATAGCGGAAGATGTAGCGAGGCTGGCTGATGAGGAGACGCTGAAAGATCTATATGGAGAGAAGGAGAGGGAGGAAGATGCCAATGGTAGGTCAAACTCGCAGCTGCGATTTTGTACGGATCCCACCAACGTATCCTTCGTCTTCTACTACAGCCAAGCAACATCTCAACATCGTCTTCGTCGGACACGTCGACGCCGGTAAGTCGACGATGGGGGGGCAGATCCTTCTCCTCACAGACATGGTCGACAAGCGGACTATGGAGAAGTACGAGCGCGAAGCGAAAGAAGCAGGGCGGGAGAGCTGGTATCTGAGCTGGGCTTTGGATTCGACTGCGCAAGAACGAGCAAAGGTAAGCCGAGGTATGCTCTGAGAGCTAGCAAGACTCAAGGATCTATTGACCCCTAGGGCAAGACGGTTGAAGTCGGGCGTGGATTCTTTGAGACGAAGGCCAGGCGGTATACTATCCTCGACGCTCCAGGCCACAAGACATTCGTCCCCAGTATGATATCCGGCGCTGCCCAAGCAGACGTTGCCATGCTCGTCATCTCGGCCCGGAAAGGGGAGTTTGAGACGGGATTTGAGAAGGGCGGTCAGACGCGGGAGCATATCATGCTGGTCAAGACCGTCGGCGTTCAAAGGCTCGTTGTGGTGATCAACAAGATGGATGACTCTACTGTGGAATGGAGCAAAGAGAGATACGACGAAATCAAGGATAAACTAACCCCCTTCGTCAGAGGAGCCGGATTCAACCTCAAGACAGACGTGAACTTCATCCCTGTGAGCGCGTATACGGGAGTGAATATGAAGGACCGGGCAGATAAGAAGTACATGCCATGGTATGAGTGAGTGTGGCGTTCCTAATGCTGGACTGGCGATGGTGTTTATCGCTTAATTCACTACGATTGTTTAGTGGTCCTTCATTGCTCGAGCTTCTCGACACCCTGCCTATGGTTGACCGGAAGACGACGGGGCCAGTCATGATGCCGATATCGGAGAAATACAAGGACATGGGAACCGTCGTTGTAGGCAAGATTGAGAGCGGTCGCTTACGCAAGGGCGATCAGCTCACCATGATGCCGAACAAGGTTAGTCCAGATACCGTACTTGCAGATGGTTGTCCTCACCAAATGGAGAATACAGGTCTCAGTGGAGGTTACAGGCATCACCGACGAGACGGAGGAGGAGGTTCCCGTGGCGTTATGTGGTGACAACGTCCGCGTCCGGCTTCGAGGCATCGACGATGAAGATATCTCTCCTGGCTTCGTCCTTACATCACCTGGCAAACCCGTACGCGCTGTGAGGCAATTCGAGGCCCAGTTAGCCATCTTGGACCACAAGAATATCATCTGTGCTGGGTACGGTGCCGTCATGCATGTTCATACTGCAAGCGAAGAAGTCCAGTTGCTGGAGTTACTGCATTACTTCGACAAAAAGACGGGGAGGAAGTCGAAGAAGCCCCCGCAGTTCGCCAAGAAAGGTATAGCAACCATTACATCCATTCATGACAAAAGTGCTGGCCTCACGGAAACCTGTAGGCCAGAAAATTATAGCATTGATTGAGGCGGCAGGTTTGGTCTGCGTCGAGAAGTTTAACGACTACCCGCAGCTTGGACGGTTCACCCTCCGAGACGAAGGGAAAACCATTGCCATCGGCAAGGTGAGCGTAGTGCTGGACTCTTCGTGGGTTTTTTCTCTTTGCTAATGCGCCTTGTTCTTTCAGATCACCAAGCTTATTGAGCAATCTGACGTCGCAGACGGGCTGGCGGCAATGTCACTAACACCAGGCGACACGCAAGCGGCGGCGGCGGCAGCAGCAACGGCAGCCGCTTGAGACTATCTTTGGAATTTTTAAGTCAACTGGTAGAATGAAGAACTGAAGCTGCTGTCAATGTGTGTGTGGTATTGGCCTCGGTAGTGGTGAACTAAGACAACCCAAGCCAACAAATCGTCTGCTGCATCGATACAATCCGAGAAACGTCACTCAGAACAAGAGATTCTAGACCAAAAGGTATGACTTCGTACTGGCGGCGGTACTAATGGCAAATTTATTAGAAACACCAGTGGGATCCCCAAACCCCTAGAAACCCCTTTTGGTATGACCCCCTCAACGCCTCTCAAGTACAACAGAAATGCCGCAAGGCGTCAATACGTTCGACATGTATGACTTCAACACACTCTCTTGCCGCTGAAGTTTGGACTCTCCAGGAATATCCGGGAAGCGAGCAGAATCAATGGACACCTTATACCTCCGAATGATGAGCGTCATGATTGTAATGGCCTCAACTTCGGCGAAGCTGCAGGATATATTAATCAGCAAATGCCAACACCTCTCTGTCGGTTGGCTAGACGTACCGGCGACCTACACATGCCCTGCTTCCTGCAGCGAAAGTCAAGAAAGCGTCTCTCGGCCAGTTTGGATCCAAGAACCGGTCGGGTTTGAAGGAGTGAGGGTCCGGCCAATAGCGAGCTGCACAAGCGAAAAACAAATGATGGGGTTTGATTTAAGCGAGCCTCGTAGAGAGGTGTGCCAAGTCGGCCACGCACGATTATAATGCAGCCCTGCGATGTCAAGGATTACTTCCGACCCCTTAGGTATCAAGAAGCTCGTCTGACATCCATCCTTTATCGCCGAGCTATCTACTCCTGATTGGGACAATGCGGCTTGTACTGTAATTGTCGTATCCTCTGCGGCATATTTAGACGATTCGGGGATCTTTCTCCATCACGATACATAACTTTAGTAACCATTTGGGCCGTATGGTCTATCCACTTAAGCACTAACTTACCGCAGGGAATAATCGCAGAGTCTCAAGAAATACAGCAAGTACGCGTGTAAGCTTTCCAACATCTTCGAACGTCTGCAGCGAAGTAATTAGTATGTGTTGTGATACGCGAGCGTATAATAGACTTGCTGGCTCTCGACCGCCCTCCAGGACATCTTCAATATGATCGTATAGCCGTTGCTGTTCGTCTTCGTGGATTGCGAGGAGTCCTAGCGCATGCGCCAGTCCATGAGCCGTTGTCTGTTGTTTGATGTCAGCAGGACAACCTACACAGTGCACACAGCCACCGGACCTCAAAACCAGCTACGAGAAATATAAACATATCTGAAGCCAATGATCAGACTCTAAAGCAGCAGACTGAGATGTCGCACGTACTTCCGAAAACGTCGTTCTTGCCAACGCTTACACTATCTATATCACTTCCCATTGCTGCGACAAGATTTTCGAATAGGTTGCCACGTCCAAGGCGGGTTGTCTGATCGGGAGCGCTGGACAGCTCTTCGCGAAGCATCTCGCGCATGTACGCCTTGGATGAACGCTTCACTTGTCAGGAAAATGAGCGCAATGAGCGCAATTGAGTTTACGCACTGCTAACTCCGAAAATGCCACCGATACATCTTGGACCCCTTTCCCCAACCATCCACGTCCGGCCAGACCTGCAACTGCCAAAGAGTCTCTGCTGGCCTCAGAGCCCCATACCCATGGTGGAAGGATAGCCCTGGTAATTATGCCTCTGCTGACACCGTACAACGCCTGGCGGAAAGTAATGGCATGTCCGGGTGGTGGGGCGCCATCGTCTATCCATTTGTCCTGCTTTCCGAACCCAGCCGCCATGATTGCTAACATTGTGAGCTAAAAGAGGCATCATTACTTTTTGGGACTAGAGGTTAGAGGTGAAATGTGGCTCACTTGTGTCGTGGTATCAGTAATGTCGCTAAGGGCAAACACATCACTTCGAAGCGACCAATCCGAGTCGAACATATCCTTGACGACGCCCATCGTCTCCTCCCACACTAGACGCATATTTGGCTCTGAGAAAGCACGCGTAGTGATCTTCCTGTGATGGACCCATTCTGAACCGTTGACGGTGAGAACGCTCCGCCCAAAGAAATCAAAGACTTCGTATGCCTCGGTAGGTTTTGGAAAAGAGGTACGGGAGGCACAGATCCGTTGTACAGCAGCAGCGTCTGCGATGAAGTAACGCGGCTTCGAATTAAACCAGTATATTGAAGAGATTGCGTCCCATCCGAAGCCCTCATAGTCTGGCCGCGATGGTAACTTTCGTAAGCCGAGAGCGGCAGAGACATTGCAAAATTTGACACTCGCCCAAGTGCTTCCTGACCCAGAGATGTTTATCCTCCACATGCTGTATCATTTTCGAGTGTAGGAAGCCGAATAGCCTAGGAGCGAGGACATAACATACAATATATTCAGTTGCCAAGATGGAGCATTGGAGGTATGATATAACCGAGATGTACGTACGCGCTTCTCCCTGGACCCAGGCCTCTGTGTCCCGGGAGCGCACTGTCATGGGTTGTCAGGATGTGCACATGTTGATGGAAAGGAGTGGACCCACTTCAGCCTAATATCTCGCCGATAGATGATGATACGTTTGATGGCCCATACGAGGATCAGACCTGTAGTAACAGATGTTGCTATCGTGGAGTTGAAAGAGGCTGACAACATCGAATCACAGAGAGGAGCGGGGAGCGAAATCAAGGTGTCAGTTATGGATCTTACCTTCTCACTAAAGTGATTTTATAGTTGAACAGGCTTCTTATCAAAAGCTTTTGTTCTTCTGTTGGGAAGTCCGGCAACGGCCGCGCTCGTGGGGCTTGGCCATTTGTGACACGCCAACCCTGCTTCACGTCGCTTGCTTGGTTGAAACCTTAAGCCACCAGTTGCGTTACTTGGGGACATGGTTGGAGGCTGGAGAAGGATGCGAGGTTGGTCGTAGTCGGTGGGGTCAGTGTAACCCCCAAGACAGGCTCAAAAACAGGCCGGAGACGAATTAGAGTAGGTCTACTTGTAAGATTGAGCTGGTTGCGGACAAAGTCACTGTCGCTGCAATCAGTTCGTCGGAAGAGACATACGATAGTGAGAGAGGTAAATGCGGGGTCGGATCAATGGATGATTCCGTCGACAAGCTCATGGTCCCCAGCACTAATAGTAGACTGTGAAGGTGCTACGTTTTGTTGAGCGGATCCGGCTGGGGGAAGTCTTGGAAAGCACAATAAACTCACTATACTTCTTCGGGTATATGCTATTAAAATGTTGGTAATGGTGGGACTTCTGGTAGGTAAGCCTATTTAGATTTTGGTGGTGGAAGCGCGATATTGTGAATAGTGATGAACGAGACTCTATACCCCTCACTTCTTACTAATAAACGTCTCTTGAGTGAGACTGGAGTTCTTAGTCCCAATGTGCTTAAGGAGCTCTGCGATCGTCGTGGAACGCATTCTTTCTGAAAACATCTAAGTAATACAAGTCTATGCTGCTATACCAGTACAAATCGAGGTGAGGCCGCCCGAGGGTTATAATGCTACAGAGTGAAGTGCATTGAGTACGAGAAAGGCATGGGTAGTTGGTTCCCTGTGGCTTGTTGGAGGAAGCTCATGCCATCACTCCATTTTCCGGCCCGTCGTTCGGGATGAGACGACCAGGGTGGAAGATGTTCAATGTGACCATGGCCAAGAAGACTGGCACCCCGTCGAGCAAGTCGAACAAAAGCTGGTTGGTGATGACTGGCCCACCCCATCCGTCAAGAAGCTCGGCTGTGCGGTAGATGGACCGGATGTAGACCAAGACCGTGGCGATGATGAGACCGAGGACCATGGTCCTGACGTTGAGTGTAAGGTTCTCGAGACCTCGGGCAACGGGTTTCTCAAGGGAGTTTGGTGATGCGGCGCGAGAGGATATGTTCACATCCTGCTCGCGTGCTCGAAGAGGTCTCTCCCGATAGACTCGCCAGAAGTACTCGATGGAAGTGAGCGCATAGACGGTAATAGCGACTAAAACAGGGGTTTTATATCAGCTACTACATCATTGATAAGTATCGAAAGAAGCTGCGTACCCATCTGAAGGATGATACCTCCAACCATCACATGGGCCCCGGTCGCTGATCCTGCGGGAGTGTTCGCTGTCGCTGCCATGGCTCCACCGATAGATTGAATGAGTAGGGCGGTCACATCCGTACCTACGAAGAGGTAGCTGTAGATTCGAGGGCTGAGCCTGCTGTACTCCGGGCCAACGATGCGGATTATGCGGACGAAGATGATGAAAAATGCAGCTGTCATGAAGCTTGGGCCGAATATTGTGCAAACAATTCTGAAACGTGGAAAATTGTCTGAGACCGATGAAGAGAGTGATTGATATCTGAGAGGCTTACTGCATGATGTAAGGATTCTGGCTCCATACGTTCTGGCTGCCCCAAATACGTCCAGACCACCCCAAGACTTCAACTAAGCCGCAGGTGACGACTGTCGGGATCCACCATGATTTGACTCTGTACCTGATGCTTTGGTAGAGGTGAACCACTGGATGATACGAAAAGTGATTAGAAGATGTGATAAGCACGAGCAGCGGATTCCATACTAACGTCCTGTGAGCGAGAATAATGCAACGAAGAGAATGCAGACCCAGAGAGTTGGTACGTAGCCAAATGGGCTGTCGGTTTTGACGTTCCAAGGGAGTCCGGTATCTGGGTTGATCGCGGAAGGGGGCTGCATCACCATTGTGAGTTGAGGTGGTTGCTGGGTGTTGAGTGTTTGGTTTTAGAAGCAAGGGGAAATCGTGATGATGATCTGGGAGTCAGAAATGTCCCAGACGTTCTTATACCATTGCTTTGTGACGCTGACGCAGTCTACGGGGTATGGCCACAGTCTCGAAGTGAGGGCGGTGAGAGATTCGGCGACCACCCGCAGGCCAAGGGTCCCGCAGCCACCCATATTTGCAAAGCAGATTTGCAAGTTTCATCCCATCGAGCGACATTCCAATACAATATCAATGGTGGTTTCTTTTCTGTTCTTTTTAAGCTAAATACAGAGCACTTAAAATTGGCAGCGAGGTAAATGGACAGCGAGACAGAGGTCTCGGAGGGCCTTAACGTTTGCGCTTGTTAGGGTTTCCATCGGACGGTGACCGCCCGCGCGCAGCATTGCGCGAATCAAGCCGCCGGTGTTGTGGCCGTGCAGGCCCAAGGAAGAGAAGCAACGCAGAGTACTGGACAAATTTAGAAGGCCGCAGTGACGACAACAACTTCGCTAATGCATTCCCTGTTAAACGCTGTGTTTATGGGAAGTCTTCGTTTCCATCAACCTCTAGTGACGCTGCCTGCAATATTCAAATTTATCCTCTTGGTACGCGCTCGTTTAGCTCGGCTCGCTCGTCAAACTCCCAGAGCTATTCTGGATCGCTTTGAAATCGTCATTATTGAGCTAGTTATCTGGATCACTCCAATGGTCCTTCTAGGTTGGTGACCCCAAATTACAGTTGAATGAAGTTTCAGCCACCGCACAAGCCGGGCAGCGGATGGGGACGAATATTGCGTCAAACTCGTACGACCCTTGTTAATACAAGGGGTCAGTGCTGAAGTAAGGTGGTATGTAACGGAAACGCACATCTTCCCAACATTGATGCCCTTCAACAGGTTCGCGAGATGTTGCGGACACCGTTCGAATGGTTCCGCTATGTAAAACCTGCATTTGATCTTGCGGTCTTCGATCCATCGACTGATGTTTCGCTGTGCTTCTTGATATTGGTTCCGATAATCCCAGACGCTGAATCCTTCCATCCGCGCAGCCTTTGGGACGAGGTTGAGCGTCCCAGTGATCCCGGTTGGCTCCTTGCCATATTGGGAGACTCCGCCACAGATGACCAAGCGAGCGCGCTTGTTCAGATTGGCGAGGGCCATGTCCAGCATATAGCCGCCGACTACGACACGTGCCAATGTAGCGATGAGTTCACAAGGACCTTGTTTCAGGCTCTGCACGCACCATTGTCGAAGAAGACGTCACTGTATCCATCCCAAGCCAAGTGAGACAACATGGTCTCGCAAGAAGCCTAGATGCGACGGAAGCACTGACATGTGTCCAGCTTTCTTGAATTCAGCAGCAAAGCTGGAGCTTTTGTAATCCAACGCGACATCTACGCCCAGCTCATCCACGAGATATTTGCATTTTACGGGCCCGCCCGCGATGCCGACGACTTTGGCGCCTTGAATCTTCGCCAGTTGGCAGGCAGTCTGCCGGCGCAAGATTTTAACGACAATACAATCTCAGAAATGATGAATTCTGGACCAACCGATCCAACCGCGCCTGCAGCACCCGAAACGAAACAGGTCTCTCCGGATTTGATTTTGCCGATGTCGGTCAGACCCTGAGTTGGAACACATAAGGATTCTCAGATGATTCCAATCTGAGGGCGGATGCAACGTTTGGGCCAGCCTACAAAATACGCCGTCAAACCTTTTATCATTACCGTGTCGGTGATCAGCCACAGTGCTCTTCTCAAAGTGGGATGAGTAATAATTCTCACCGGTTCCTCCAAGAGATCCAAGATAGTCTATCGCATTGACAGCGTCTGTCGTCCTGTAGTTTCGTGTTGATATCAGACGCGCGTTCCCTCGTGCATAACATGGCTTGACGCCTACACCTACTCTATCCTTTTGATTTCCGATTCTTCCAGGAGGCCATAAGTAACCCAACCTTTCAAGACGGAAAAGTGTTTTCAGAACACGCTGTTATATATCCCCAAGAAAAGAAACTCACCCGCGTTACATATCACTTCGTCCCCTATGTCGAACTTCCCTTTGTAATCTCGATGAAGCTGCACGACCACACCTACAGTCTCCGCTCGCATGGTCTCGCCGATCTTGAGTGGGATGGCATGATTCCATGGCAGGTTTTCGATTAGTTCGAGACGCATCCCAGCGTCGATGCTGATGTATTTGACCTGCACCAAGACCTGGGTAGGCCTCTTGGGGGAGAGTGAGGCTAACGGTATTTTTTCGACACGGAAAGTCGAGTCGTCAATGTCAGCGTCCGCAGCTGGGCGGACCGCCAGGACGATTCGTGAGGCTTGCGCCGGGAGCGGCTCGACATCCATGAGCAAGTACATAATGGGAGTGATTTGGAGAAAAGTTTCAAAGGTGGTTGGGGGAAGGACGATCTAATACAGTACGTACATGCTTGATCGCTTGGTTCAACCCACATGGGGTCCAAGGCACGATTTTGAGGCTTTGCATTACCATATTTGAAGATCCCCCACGTTGTCCTCAGCCCGATTCCGGAGTTTTGTTCGGCAGTCACGCATATACATGAGTGAAGCTGGCTATCTTGGCTGTGAGTATGGTTTTCTCCTTGTGGTTATGAGACTTGACGAAGCGGAAACGATATCATGAATGTCGAAAAGGAGATTTGAACTTCAGACTTGGGGTGCAATCTGTGCCTTTTGGTCATGGATCGATGTCTCTCTTGAGCGGCCTCATTGAATGTGATTCAGAGTGGGGATCGGAGAGTATCTACGAGCACTTGTAAGAGTCATCACCAGTCCCAATCGCTACGGATACTTGCTTCGGCCCCAGCGGCACAAATGACTCCCAGGCAGGATTTCCTGCGTGTGCGAGGTTACTCCCTCTAGGAGATCCCCAGCCCGGCTTTTCGATCGAAAACGTTGGCTAAGTATAGAGGAAGCGAACAGGGTGTTGTCAGGGCTCTCCAGCTCGCCTTGGGTGTGGGCGGCAGAAACATAGGGACGTTGTGACCATTTCTAGAAGTAATCCATAGAGTCTACCATGTGATGGAGAGTGAGTGGATATAAAAGCTTCTCCAGAGAGTGTGTCGAAAGTGGTAGGTCCCTCAGCTAGCTCTCGTGTTTCAGGTCCGTTCTGGATTCGAGATCAAGGATCATTCTCAACAGACTAGTGCTGCCGGAACAATTACCAACGCTCGTGAAGTATGCCTTCATGCTCGAACTCGGGCGACAAGTGTGTGTGTGTGTGTGTGTGTGTGATCTAATCTATTGCCCGTCAAAGACGCCGTTGGGCGTCAAGCCGCGGTCCGGTTGAAGCTGAGACCTCCCAATACATAGGAGATAAGAAAAGGAAAGCTGAAGGATAGGCATAAAGGATAGTGTTCGTGCCAAATGGCGGTTTAAGGTGCTAGGACTATGGCAGTGTGGAGGCACGTAGTATGTAGTGTACTAGAAGTCCGCAAGAAGAAGACAGAGGGAATAACGCGACGCAAGCGTCTACTGCATTCTGAACGCGCCGGTCCTCTTGATGAAGGCCACGAGCGCAGATATCCCATGAAGGGTGCCTAAGAGGTCGGCCAGATCTAGTTTTGGCATGGCTCTCCGAAGTTTGTGGCGGCATTGTTCGTATCTTGCGCAGCGGCAGAGGATAGGCGTTCGGGTCTGCAAGGCGCACCCACACTGGCATCCGGTAGCTTCATTGAGGGAAAATTGATTGTAGTATTCGCCGGTGAACGAGAGTCCTTTGCGGTACCGAGTGATTAGACCGTTTAAGTGCCACCGTTCCTCCTTTGATGGCCTTATCGCGTCCTCTCTGGTCTTCCGCCCCCCGGTGCGCGAGCGTGGTCCAGTATTGTCTTTCCTTTGATGTACCTTCCTTTGCTAGCTTATCCGCTTGCTCGTTCCCTTTTATGTCTTGCTGGCCCGGTACCCATGCAAGCTCTACTGTGCGTTCGGGATCTCCGTCTAGGAACTCAAAAATCCGCTCCCTACCCTTCTGTCACATTGCTGACCTGGACCTGGAAATTTCGGCAGGGCTCGCTCAACGGCTGCTCGGTTATCAGCATATACGTGTGTGTGTTTCACGCCGATGGACCATCAGCATGTTAGAGCAATAGCGATCGCTTCCGGCTCGGCGTCATATACCTCCGCAGCTGCACCTAAGCCAATGCTTGCCTCCGATATTCTTGTGCCCCCTACTGAAACAGCCACTCCAAACCCTATCCTCCGTCTATTCGCACTGGTGGTCAGTGATCCGTCGGAACATGCCGGCGTGTGTGTTCGGTCCATTCTCATGTCGTGGGTTTCGGCCAGGTGTCGCTCGGCGGCCTAGGCTCGATAGTGGGACGCGGATCCAGTTGCGGATGCTGTTGTCTAGTACAGATCTTGCCTATGGTGTGTCAAGTAGCGGTACAACCTTTTCACATCCTGGCGGTGATGTGGAGACTACACGATGTAGTAATGGTGTTGAGGATGTCAAGGCACGTCGGTTGGGTGGAAGCAGGGGAGGGAGAACTCTTGGCTAGCCAGTGAAACACCTCAATCCCGCATGTTCCGATAGGCGCCAGATCAGTGGGTGTGATTGGCAGAGCTTGTTAAGGCGAATAGCATGGGGCGATTTAGCGAGGTTGAGTCTGTACTTCAGTGGCATGGGTCCTGCCTCGAGATGGAGCGCGTCGGTTGGTGTTGTACGAAATGCCCCACATATCCATCCTAGAAGGTCACTCTGAATTGGCTCGAGTATCTTGATTTGGGTCCCGTGGCCGTGAGCCTCGTTCTTCCAACATACTCAGGCCACAGGTGTCTTCGTACTGTCAGTTGGGTGTGGTATAAACTAGGGCGAACAAACATTCAGAAGAATTTCGGGAGAGCGCCGTAAGAGCGCCCCAGCGTTGAAGGCCAACCGCTCTACTATACGATTCCATCTTGCATCAATCACATCAGTACTTGAATCTATACAACCGAAAGTGTCCGAAAGTAATCGCCCTAAAATGGAGAGTTTATCGAATGAAGATCTTGGAGAAGCAATGGAAGTATTTGTTGGCAGGGTCACCAGGATTTTGGAATCGAGAGCCCCAAGGTACGTTTTTAATATCAGTACGCCGAGCGAAACTAACACGCATTTACATCTCAGTCATCTGAAAAACTCACGCGGCCATCAGATCCAAGTGGCTGATATGAATCTCGCTAGGGTGGAGGACGCTATCTCCGATCTCAACCTGAGACTGGACAGCCTGATCTTTAAGCACCGGCGCCTTCGCAATCAAGCCGCTCCGATCCACCAGCTTCCGTACGAACTACTTGTGAAGGTGTTCTTCTTCACTGTACAAGGATCGGACGCAAGCTATTTCAGCCAACTTCACAAACTCGCTCAAGTATCTTCTAAATGGCTCCAGCTGATCAAAGGAACGCCTTCCTTATTCGGGTATGTCACAACGGACGGCACGATGGAAGATGCGCTTCGGGCGCTCCGTCTATCAAAGGACACCCCACTCGACGTCAAGTGCTACATGAACGTACCAAGTGGCCCGGTGCGGTGGCTAGAAGACCTCATAGAAATCCTTCTTCCACAAGCTTATCGATGGCGCTCGATCGAGTTGGGCGACGCTCATTACACCTTGGCTAATCGAATTCTCAGCCAGCCAGCACCCCAGATCCGAGACATCCACATAACGTGCATAAACTACGTCAAGGCGATATCACTAGATCCACCAACTGTAGGCCGATTGCGATATCTTACCTTGAACCTGGTTACGGTGCAATGGGACCCCTCCAAACTGAAGGGCCTGAAGGTACTGGAGCTGGTATCGATCGAGAACCGTTTATCTCTATTAGAGATAATAGATGCGTCAAGAGGGCTGGAGGTGTTACACCTCAGAGATGTTGTGGTCGACAACTTGGTCACCGAAGAACGTGCACCTGTCGAGCTGCTGCAGCTGGTAGAACTCTCTCTTTCAGATCTCCCACTTAACACGGTACACAATCTCTTGGCACATCTTCTACTCCCCAACTGTAAACGCCTTACGCTTTACCGCATACCCAGATCCTTCAGCGAGCAGGAATTAGCCGTGTTCAGATCGACGCACATGGGTTTGTTTCAATCGATTCTTGCATCTATTTGTAAGGTGGTGATTCAACTCGTTACGGGGATGACGGTCATGCAAGGGATAGGAGGTAGTGCAAAGCTCGAACTCGAACTTCCAACGCCTTCATTCTCCGGCATCCCGGGAGGGTTCGAGTTCATACTCAAATGGGTTCCGGAGTCAGTCCCCTTTACCCTTGTACATGACGATCCCGAAAACTTTGAAGCACCTTTTCCCCTGCTTCATCACACATCCATTACCGCCCTGCACATCCATGATTCGTTCGTAGCCACGCGATGGATCAAGGACCTATCCGCGCCGACGACGATTGATGGATCCTGGATGTGGTTGCTGCCCAGGCTGAAAGCTCTGACATTCTACCGCTGCGATTTGGACTCAAACAACCTGGTCAAGATGATTGGGAATCGATACGGAAGGGATTCCGGAACTGAAGAGGAGAGTGGATTAGTGGACAAAAATGTGAGGGAAAGCGGGGAGGGTGCGAGCTGCATGACGGAAGTGAAGGAGGAATGCAGCGGCCAGACGAAAGACGGGCATGTTCAGCATTCACAATCGCTCAAATTACCGGCTCCGCTTGATCTCTTGGATATAAATGATGCCTATGGTGTCACTCCCAGCAACTACAAAGAGCTCCGAGAGATCATTGGCCACGGCAACGTGATTGGAGGGTATCAGTGCGAGGATGACGCTGAATCTAATGAAGAGGAGGACGATGAAAGCTTCTAGGCGAAGGCTCGCCTTAGATTCTGACTATTACCTTCTTCGTTTGGTACGCCTGTTTCTGCATGTCTTATTTGCCAAACGCGACTAGCACTGGCACTATTCATAGGCGAAGAGTCCCAGTGAATTAGCTTACCATGGGGGTGAGCTAGAGACATCTAGGGTACAGATATAGATCCCTGTACTTGCAACACCAAGTCATCTTCAATGTCCCTTGCCCTTGATATACACCATACAGGATCTGGCGAGCATGTCTTACGGGCTAGCAGCGGAACATAGTACGTTGAAAATCATTGAGTGCCGTGTACTGTGGTAAATAAATCAGACTGTCAGCCATAGGTCATGGGACAAATGGTGACCGATCCGGCGAAGCGGCTCTTATGCCCTGGCTAGGCTGTCTTTAAAAAAAAACGATCGAGCAACAGCTGAGACTGAAGTCAACTAATGATAGCTTTGATAGCGCCCGGACAACCCAGAGATTAGATGAGAAGCGGTTAGCTGTGTGTGTAGGTGAGGATTGCTACGACCAGGTGTGCAGGTGTTGGATGGTGGGACGACCTTGGCTATGATGATCTGGCTTTCGGCATTTATGCTCCATTAGCTGATAGCCTGAGCATCCTGTGGCTCTAGATCGAAAGATCTGAGGGGCTTTAGAGGGCTCCTCCATCCAGGAGTATTTTGAACCAAGGGGACAGAATATTGTCCCGGTCGATAGCCCCTGGGACGCAGGACCATGGCAATTTCGCAGTCCGTCGAAGGGCTCTGGAGGCGAGAGAGCGATGATCCGATCTATCTACTACAGTATGGTGTCTATCCGTTTCTCCGCTTCTTCCTCTCCTTTGCGACCCCCTCACTGTCTTCGGCGGCACGTCTTTTCTTCTTTCGTTTGCCATCTCCACAGCTCTTCTCGCCATTCTGTCTCATTTCAGGCCCCGTAGTTCTAAATTCTCCTGCTTTTGCGGATCTCTCCTCCGTCACAGCGAGAGCTGCCCAACCCAGGCCCTTCGAACCCGACCCTATCCCCGAACTTTGTCCATCATATGCACCTAATTCAGATAAATCGCAGTTGTCTCCGAGCACTTTGGGCGTTGAAACGATACCAAGCTTAGCCTGCATCTTTTGCTTGAAGTAATCAGCTATGTTCGTTGTGGACGCTGTGATGAGGTTGTTGGCTTGTTCGGGGGTGTCGTCATAGATCGGCGTCAAGGTAGCGGAGGGAGCGATGGACGGTATGGGTGTCGTAGCTGTGGAAGATTCGCCTAGGATCTCGGCCATTGCGGAGGCGGACGCACCAACCATGCTCTTCGCAGCGCGATAGCGAGCTCGGTGTCTGCTCAACAAACTTCAGATGTGAAGGTTGATTGGAAGTAGATATAGGTGACTCACGCCATGCGTTGTGGCCCTGGCGGCTTGGATTGCGGTGGTGGTGGGGGAGCAGAAGCGCTTCCAGAGCCATCGCTCGTTTCCTCGACCATTCCATCCAGCTCAGCCTTAACAGTCTTACGCTTCGCCCTTTCCTCTTTCCGCCGCCTTCTATCTTCTTTTCTCCTCCGTCCCTGTTCTTTATCATCAAGCAATACGCCACGTGAAGCTGACGTTTCCACTTCTTCCTCGAGATCATCGCGTTCAGACGTCTCAACCGGCAGAGATTCTGTCGTATCTCGACATTTGCCCTTATTCAGCCGAGAAAGAACTGCTTCGAACTCCTGATTTTGCTTCCAGGCGACGGCGTCCGGTCCTTCCTTCATGTCGGCACCGATCCCGAGCATGTTCAATTTCTGTGCAATGGCTACATGTTTGGTCCTCCCATCTAGCTCGGCACCCAGCCCTGAAGTAGCAGTCCATCCCAGTTTGGAGAGATAGGCGTGGCCGAAGCGAGCCGCGTCTAGTGAGAGTCTTGGTAAGTGAGTGCGCGTTGGGCATGCAGCAGCAGCCGGGATGTTCCATACTTTCGCTCCAGTTCAGATTCCTTGGATCAGGTCCTATTCTCTGCTTCCTCTTTTCAGCTGATAGGCCCATACCAGTACCAAGGGCAAGAGGTCAGAGGCGTTCAAATTTCCTTTGGCTACGAAGCAAATACAAACATACCGGTGGCTGCCGCGTTTTGCTATAAGTTGCCGATTTCCTCCCCTTGTCTCAGGCTTACTGACAGGCCGTCCGTGCGTTCGACACACCCCGCTAGCCTTTCTTGTAATATGGATCTGAGAAGACGAAAACCAGAAAAGTCGACGTCAGTCGTAGAGGAATCTATCCAAACTGATGATGACGACTCTTTTGATGCAACGCGGCTGCGGTCAAAATTAGCCAAGGGAGCTCATACAGCCCAAGGCAGCGTCTCGGAACGATTGGTCTCCGTTCACGTATGTGGTGCTCTCTCAGCCCGCATATCAAAGAAAGAGACTGCTAAGCTATTCAATGTCGATTGACAGCAAAGTTTGGTGGCGTCTCGAAAGTTCATCTTCCCCCTAGGATTAGTCTGTAAGTCACAGGCTATATTATCGAGAGTCGCTGACATCCTCTGAAGGAAATGGATTCTTTTGCCCCCCGCAGTGGGAGTTTTCCTTGCATACTTTCTCTTTCCGCCAATACCGCCGCACATGCGGATGCTTCTGGAGGAATACGACTTATCCCTACCAGGATTCAACATGCCGTTTGATGTCGAGTGGCGCCACGTCAGCGACTCGCTTCTCGAAGGAGCCAAACAATGGACCACGAATAGGGATTTTACGGTTGGATGGGAACTCAAGGCGCAAGGGTTGGAAGCTGTAAGTGGTCATCATGATATAGACATTCCATTTTTATTACCCTGTGTTGATTTGCCGCGAACCTAGAAATTTCCCGTTATTTTGATACCCGGTATCGTCTCGACTGTGAGTACATGCTTAATACGCCAGGCCATTGGGGCTGGATGCTGATCGTCAAGATCGTCAAATGTCCCAAAACAGGGTCTCGAGTCTTGGTCCACTTCCCCAGCATACAAGAATTACTTTCGAAAGCGCCTATGGGGAACGACGACGATGATACGTGCTGTAGTGACGGAGAAGGAGAAGTGGATGGCGGCGCTCATGCTCGATCCGGACACTGGGTTGGACCCACCAGGCATCAAAGTCCGCGCAGCGCAGGGACTGGATGCCGGTATGTGCATTCTTTCATGGTGTATACGACAGCATTAGACCCTAACTCTGAACCCCATTTTGGCACCTCAGCTTCCACGTTCATTCCTGGGTACTGGATCTGGGCCAAGGTTATTGAAAACCTCGCGTGCTTGAACTACGACACAAACAACCTGGAGCTGGCTGCGTACGACTGGCGCTTATCCTACAGCAATCTCGAAGTACGCGACGGATATTTTTCAAGGTGGAAATGCTATTTCATACTTCTCAGTTACCCCATAAATCACCCTAACCATGATCCCACTGATCCAGGTTGAAATATACTGTGGAGTCTTTCAAGTAAGCGTCAACCATCCAAAAGAAGAAATCGATTGTTTGCTCAAGACCGTAGCTGTCTACTAGCAAGAGGCAAGGGAGAAAGGTTGTACTTGTAGGGTGCGCTTGAATATTCCTTTTGTTATCGTACAGTTCCAGCGTTGATTATTTTCCTCCTAGACATTCTATGGGATCCACTGTGCGTAAATGCGGAAAAATTCTATATGTGAATGGGATTTGAGCCTACTGATCAACATCTTGACCGTAGGTCGTTATGGTAAGCCTTATTGATGCACCAGAATAATTTGCTCACTGATGCGGCAACCTCATCTTTTCTAGTATTTGTAAGCTTTCCTGTTGGTCATTCATTCCTTAGCCTGACCACTCATACTGGTACTTAGTTTGAAGTGGGTCGAAGCAGAAAGTGGCGGGAACGGCGGAAAAGACTGGGTTGACAAGCACATAGAAGCTTTTGTCAACATTGGAGGTCCGCTGCTTGTAAGTGGCGAGATTTTATCATCTTGCACTTGTTTCAAGGCTGTGATAGGCCCTCATACATTCTGTTCTGTACATAGGGTGTTGTGAGTGATGACTTTTTTTTTTAGCTGATTTCGATAGTAGCTGATGTGATCGATCGGATTGGCGCCTACCAAAGCCAAAAGCAATGACTGCTTTCCTCTCCGGTACGTTATTCTGTATTGCGTGATACGCGATATGAGTTAACCCAAGTTTCGCGGCAGGGGAGATGAAGGATACAGTCGAGGTTAATCCTGCAGGATCATATGGTTCGTTGAACTCATATAAGTCTTTCCTTCCCGTCGTATGCAAACGTTTCTTAAAATACAGTTATCGAGAAATTCTTCTCGAGGAAAGACAGAGCAACGCTGTTCCGGAGCTGGGCAGGCAGGTGAGCCTCCGTCATACATTCTATCGCTTAAGTTGGCTCAATCTTAGTCTGACCTGCTGGCTATTTCACGATACTCTAGCGCGTCGATGTGGATAAAGGTAGGCGATTGTTGACGTGTCGAAGATTTGCATCATTTGACCGACATTTTATCATGTAGGGAGGAGACGCAGTCTGGGGCAACGTCACCCACGCTCCGGATGACATGGAGGGTAGCATGGAGACGCATGGCAAATTCTTCTCCTTCCGTGCCCCAACGCCGCCGTCAGCTTCGTCATCCATACCCGTCGGCGTCAGAGGCACATCCAGCTCTGCGTCGTCGAGTGAAACGCGACATCCATCCGTTCATGCGCGCCACCACGAAGACAGTGATCGACGTGAAGCTGAGAATAACAGCGACGGATCATCATTTGTGACTGAGACTCAGGGTGACCCGCCGATTCATCCACCGATTCCCCGCGTCCAGACCGCTCCGGGGGTTGGGAATCTTACAGCGGACGAATCGACGATCTGGACGTTGCAACACACTCCGTACAACTGGCAGAAGATGATCTATACCAACTATTCGATCGGGATGGAGAGGGACGAAGAGCAACTGAAAAGGAATAATGAGGATCATCGGAAGTGGACTAATCCGTTGGAGATCCAGTTACGTTTCACTCTCGGCCGTTTGTTGTATAGCCACGGGACTAACTCAAGACCTCCTTTTGACAGGTTACCGAATGCACCGAATATGAAGATCTTCTGTTTGTATGGCCATGGCAAGGAGACCGAGGTGAAATGCTAGCAACTTGTGACTGATGGATGTCAAGGTTTACATGACTAACATATCCTCGCTACATCCGCATTCCTATTGCAGCGATCGTACTGGTACGCCCGTGGAGAGTACGAGCAGGACGAAATCATGGCCGATGCGATGGAGCCGATCTGTCTCAATACAACTGAATGCGACGCCCTGAGCCAGACGTCACGCATTCCGTTTGATCTGCCTTTGTCTAGGCAAACCTGGATAGACGCCCTGGTGACGCAGGAAACGATGAGCCCAAAGGTATTGTAAGATCACGACATGCGTTCAGAGACAGCGTTGACGTTTCATATGTCCAGACGAAAAATGGCGTGAAAATAGGGGAGGGAGACGGTACTGTTCCAACCATCAGCCTAGGTGCGATGTGCGTAGACGGGTGGAAACGGAAGAGGTACAATCCGGCTGGCATCAAGACTGTAACATATGAAGTGCGATACCCTGCGTTTAGCGGTGGGATTGCAAGGATACTGATACAATTCCTACAGATGGAACATCGCCCAGAGAGCATGGATATACGAGGAGGCGCAACCACAGCCGACCACATTGACATCTTGGGCTCCCGAGCGCTGAACGAGATCGTCCTAAAGGTCGCTGCGGGATCTGCCGAGGATGTCGAGGATCACTTTGTTTCGGTGAGCGAATTTTCCACTACTGATATCAATCGACTGGGGTGATGTGCTCATGCCAACTGGCCGCAGAATGTCCGAGGTTATGCGGAAAGGATTGTATGGGACTAGTGATGGCATCAGGGCTTTCGTTTCTCTGTTTAGACTCATGACCCAATGTAAGGCTTTGCATTAATGTATATAGATGAATCTGGGCTCTCTTGGTTTTCTTAAATTTGTCAACCTCTTGTCGTTTTCCGGCCAGAACGGGAAAACCATAAAGGCGCCGGTAGGCAGAGTGCATCGTTACAGATGTATGTCAACCTTGATTGAATGGTGTATTGAGATGGTGCATTGAGTTGTAATCTGTCTCCATCCTCCGGGCGTTTGAGCTTCACGTTACGAGTCTTCATTCCAGTATACTGGCATACCAGCTGCCTTCATGGCACTGAATGGCCGACATCTGGGGGCGCAGTCCATAGTGCTACCACGAGGTGGGCCCTGATGCGCGCCTGACCGAAGCCTTTCACTTCCAGTCTGCTTCCACATCCCAGCCCCCACCTTTCCCAGTCATTGCTAGGGAGTCCTGTCATTCTTTTATCCTTATCCGTCTTCTACAACCCCCCTCCGATGAATTCAGAAACGTCATACGCATCCGCAAAACGGCGGTGGTCGTCGCCAATGCGGAGGGAGATAGCTCTCGTCCTTGGCTTATTCGTTATGCTCGTCCTACTCTTCCAGTCTGACTTCTCATTTCAATATAACTCTGCTGTCGCTGGCGAATGGCAGTATGGAAACAAGCCCGACCAACCGTTGTACGATGCAAATGGGCAGCGGCTGCCAGCCTCCTTCTCAGCAGTCATCCCCCCGCCAGCAGGGATGAATGACCTCATACTACGGTGGACTCCTGACCAGCCGATGCCCGAGACGACCTTGCTTGAGCATACATTTGGTGCGTGGCAGTGCGCCATGATTTTCATTCCCGCCTTGCAACCTGGTCAAAATCTCAATCGCAGGTGTTTTCGGCGCCTTTTGCTGTTTTAGGCTACACTGTATACGACAATCTATACGCATGGAATGGCACAATATACATCGTTACAAGCAATATTTCAGCATTCCCGGAGCGGCGGGAGATGACGTCCACGGGTTACGTTGTCTTCAGCGCAAAGGACGAGGTCGCTAAGCGTGAGCCCACAGACGACGACATGCGCATCATCAGTCCTGCCGAAGCACAGCTGTTACTGGGTGCCATCGCAAGTCGAGTCGAAGGCGTTTCTGTGAGTGACTACGCTGCAGCTACGGGTGCAGCGATGTATGACCGCTAATGTCGCTGTGCTCTGTCCCATTGCCCCCCCCAGTTCATGGTCAATGATCCTCCCCAATGTCAGTCAGCACTATGCTATCGCTGCTAGGGCTATCACTCATATTCTCCTTACATTCTGCAGTTCTCAACCATTACTACCATTTTTGTGCGTAATCCGTAACTTGGCTCAATCCGTTATCGGAAACAAGGTTACAATACGCTGACCAATACGTTTCACCTCCAAGGCGCCGAATTCCTCGTCGGTATATGGCGTGCCTACACTTCCTTGGACCTCAATATCAAGATGAGCGGAACGACCAAGCTGCCCGCTCCCCGCCGGATGATCTTCACTCATACCAAAGAGGCCGAGTGGCGAGACTACGCATCCATGAACCAGTTCGTCTTTCACGGCGCGTTCCCTTCTGCTTCCATGGAACACCAAGAAGATTGGATCGACCGGGCCGAAACATTCAAGGTTTGGAAGTTCGATCGTGTCGTCTTCACGGATCGCGCAGCAGCTATGCGTACGCACAAGTTCACGGACGTGGAACGATATGCGGCACCAGCGTTCGATCTACCTGGAAGCAGGAACTTCTGGGAGCCCTTGAGATCAAATGTGGTCGAGTTCGCTGGAGCGAGTAGGTCAACAGGACAAGGAACAATGGACACCCCTGTGATCACGTATGTGTCTAGACAAGGGTGGGGAAGGAGGATGTTGAAACCGGAGGATCATGAACGACTAGTGAATGCACTCAGGAAGCTTGAGAAGGACTATGGCTGGGAAGTCAATGTTGTTCTTATGGACCAGTTAACCCGCGAGGAACAGATTAGGTTGGCTGCAAGGACAACGGTGAGCATGATTCGTGTACGCTTTGTTGAGCCCGAGCATCTATTGATAGTTACTGTGTTCGTTCTAGATCATGATGGGTGTCCATGGTAACGGTCTTACCAATCTCCTATGGATGAACCCCACCCCGCGGTCGGCAGTAATGGAGTTCTTCTACCCCCAAGGCTTCGCATCTGACTACGAGTGGTGTGTTCTTTTGTGGTCGGATGGCACGGCCATGATTGACTCATTGTCACTTGTCATTTTTAGGACCGCAAATGCTATCGGTCTTCCTTACTTTGGCTGGTGGGGATCTCAGTAAGTTTCCCTCTCCCTCCCTACATTTGGTTTTGTGCTTCTGATATTTACCATGTAACCCCTGCTCCTTTTTCAGGCGATTCACTAGTGAAGAGCGGCCACCAAGAAACCTCAACGAAGGTTTCCAAGGCAACGAAATTCCGATCGACGGGGATGCCGTCGCAGCGATGTGTATCCACCAGATCAACTTGAACGAGGAGGCTGACGACTAAGGGAGGGAACATCATTTGAATCATTTTTTCCGAGATCTTCTGACTGCTGTGCTACCTCTGAACTGGACCTTACACCACAACTTTACACACCCTTTGCTAATATTTCCCCTCATTGACTGATACAGAGTACCATTCTATTCCCCTCTCCGTCCCAACATACCCATATTCTGTATCCTTTAGCTGTGGGGTCCACTGCTGCAATGGAATCTATGGTCGTGGTGCTGAGTGGGATGTGACAATGGGAGAATGAAATCATAACGCCTGATCTTCTTTCGAGCTGCTCCGGTGGGCGGTGGCGGTCTGTTGACCACCCTGCGGAGGTGAAAACCTCCCGCGAACCATTTCGCCCCTCGAACCTGTAACGAAGATTGTCGCCGGGGTCGCGTGCTTGACAACATGCGTTTCGAGTTTTAATGCGCTAAAGAAAAAAAAATTAGTACTTACATGGCGCCGGTGCTGTAATCACTGGGCAAGAGCCGTCGAATTGAAAGCATACTCAAGCCATTAAATTGCTTTATGCACCGGACATCAGATCAGCTCAGACCCCTTAATACGAAGCCGTCAATGATCATGACGGGGACCGTTGCTGATCTTCGACCGCTGGCGGAACAGCGCCAAAGAGGTTATTATAACTCATCCTTCCTTGAGAGGGCAGGTCCAAAGGCACAGTACATGAGTCGGATGAAGTGTTTAACTGCTAGTACACAATAAGAAAAGGTGGGAAACCTAGCATCTAGATCTGACAGTGTATTCCTTTCAACGAACGATAGGTACCGCTGGATCCCATGGTCCCTTCAGCTCGCTAAAAAATAAAGACAAGGAGCACCTCAATTGTCAGTCTAAGTCGATTGAAGGGAGGGTCTCGGCATCGCTCTTACGCACTTCTTGTACTTTTGAGCCCAAATGAATAGCGCAGGGCATGCGAATGTGACGAAGGCCAGTATGGTGGCGATCAAGAGGGCCAGCGGGGTGTAGATGTCTACATAAGGGAGTATTGCGAGCGATGCGAGCGCAAGTGTTAGGAGCGTCTTTATAGACGATGATGCTCGGAGCTGGGTAGAAAAATATTACCCAGGGATTAGTGGGATGATGAGTGTCCCTTATTATTATTTTTGCTTCTTATAATCAGAATGACTCGCCTGAATACGCTGCCGCAGGAGGGGGAAAAGAGCAAAGGCCTCGACAGAGAAGAGGATGAGTGCGAAGACGGCCAGATTTGAGTCGAGTCGCGATGCTAATACCACGCTTGCGGATATCGCAGCATTAATTGATAGGACAGATGTGAGTCTGGAGAGATACGTGTCAGGTTTCACAGTTTCGGGACTTTAGACTTGAGAGAGATGGAACGGTAACATTACCGCTCTTTATTATTTAGAGGATTTGCAGCGCTGTAGTCCGTTAGGATCGAGTTGAGACAAAATAGACTCGCGGATAGTGCCCAAATCGAATCGGATGATGTGGCCTCGCTCAACGTCTTGAGTACCGGGGAGGTGACGACCAAGATGAGGAAGACGAGAATCGAGGACTTGACTGCCTTGACCCCTATGATAATGTTTTTCGCTTCCATCAGGAATCTCTTATCGAGCTTTCAGTGACAGAGGCCATAGACGTACTGAACTTCTTCCTATCATCTCTTTCGATAACCCTCCATTCCAATGCCTCCCAGAGCATGAAGCCGAAGGGATACGCCGCAATGGCCGACCAGGCGAGAGACTGTGGGTCCAGTGGACCTAAATCACCCTCGTCCTTGGTCATATTCACGTTCAATCGAATGAAAACAGCCACGAAGAAGAATATCGTTGAGAGGTGCTGTGTGACGGCGCATGCAGAGATGACGAGTGGTAAGTACGCGTATGAGCGAACATTCGCTACACGTGTTTTAAAGTAGGAGGGGGAGAATTTTCGGTCAGTAGGTCATGATGATTGGATGACATAGTGGAACTGACTATTGCGCCGGAGTGAAGATAAGAAGGACGGAGGGATATAGTCATCTGGAAAAGGCTGTTTCTTCCATAGAACCTTTTCCCAGCGTGGTTCGGATTCATTGGAATCGATAGGCTGGGCTTCCATACATTGAAGCAGTGATATTGTTTTATCCAACAAACCTGCAAATAAAGTGCGCCTTGTAACTAGTAGCGAAAATGGGTCGGGACCAATAGCATATCCACATTAGCACTCGAAGCGGGCATTGGGACATGGACCTGACTTACCAAATGAAGCTGAAAATAAGGATGAAGAACCCGCAATTCCACTTCCAGATCGAGTTCAGAACGTGGGACGGAAGAGATACAAAGCCTCCTCGCTGAACTATCCACCACTATCGCCACTACAGAACCCAGGACTCTTAACCAGGACCACCTAAAAGATACTCCAAATATCCACTCTAAAGGATAGCATTGATGGATCCCTTCGAAGTACGGATGCAATTCCTATCCAATCTCCGGAAATTGAACGCGTACGTTGCTCGTAAAGCACCCTCTTGCCTAACCCCTGCACCCCAGCTGATCAAAAAGCTCGTTTATTGTTTCCAGGACACAGGCAACCATTCAAAGAGCTGTTGGATTTGCTATAAAGTACTTCTCTCGATGCGGCGAAGACTTATGGGATTGCATTCTCGAAGAATGCCAAAAGGTATCAACTTGCGGAACAAGAACCGGGCCTAAGACCCACGTTGCTTACGTTCTGGGCTGATAGGGATCTCTTAATATGCGGATCAACATCTTGTACCTGTTGGACAGCCTGTGCGAGGCATCTGTGCATTACCAACAGGCCTCTGGGTTGAACCTACCCTCTGCGTCCGGGTCCAGTCGGAAGCCTGCATCGTACGTGGAGTATGTGTCTCGTGATCTGGATCAGATCGTGCAGCTCGTGGTGCCGGATAACCGGGATGGATTGGTCAACCTCGCTAGTACTAGACAGGTATGAGCAAAGCATTTTATGCATCCGATTAGTTGAGAGACGACAACCACTGAATTTTAGTTCTTCCCGCTTTCTTAGATCTTAGAGAGCTGGAGAGCCAAACGTGTGCTTGACCCAGCGGTCGTGGATCAGGTTGTATTGACCCTCGACCAGCGCAGGGAGAAGTGAGTGACATCCGGTAGTAGACAATGTTCAGATGTCCTGTCACATTGAATGAGGCTGATTGTGCACGTCTGCTATCCAGTCTTCACTCCCAGCCTGTATCCACAAAGTCCTCTTCGACGACAGAGTTCTCCAAGGACGAGATACTACGACGATTCGAAGAGGATCGTGAACGGGTACGAGATTTGATGCTTGGAACTGCTATAAAACTTTCTTATTGTCTCGATATATAGCACAAGCTCTTGCGACAAAAACGGTGGTTCCTTCCCATCCCCACACAACCCACCTCTCACCAACAACCAAAGCTCGCCACGACTCTCTTAATCACGTCCACGACGACAAACCCATTGTCGTCATCACCATCTTCCAACACACAACGAACCCCTACCTCGGTCTCACCCACCTCCCCCTCTCAGGCCCGCCGAGAGTCTTCCACAGCGTCTATCTCAGGTGGAGGAGCTGGTCCCCCTATCCACCACGGAGCGGAGCTGGCGCTCGACATCGAGTTCGATCAGGCGTGGGAGACCACCTCGGATTGGAACGAAGACGACGATGAGGTTGCGACGGAGGAGAATATGCTCTGTTTCCCTGCGGACGTCAATGCGCAGCAGCAGCAATCATATCAAAATCAGAACCAAAACCAACAACAGTATCAGCAGCAAGGGACGTATGGCTGGAGAGCATCCAGGACTGGTGATGAAATGGACCTATCGTGATACCCAGCAGGTAGTTCTCACAGCGATGCAAAGAATGCATGAGTTAGGTGCGAGCCTTCTGCTTATTACATAGCTATCTAGACGATTCGACGCGTTCCAGTTCATGCAATGCGATGTGATATCTATTCATAAGGCCTGATGATGCTATGGTGGCCGCGAAAAGGTCAGCATATCGAGAAAATATACAAATGTGCCGAGATCAACAGCGAACACAACCCACCAGCGATTCACTGGTCACCCCCACGTATGGGCACGTTCAGAACTTGATTTTCAACTTGGTGACCCTTTCCTTCATGAATTGGACGATGTCATCGACCTCCGGCACGCAAAACTTGAGTTCGTTGTGCGTCTCATGAAGCGAACCCTAGAAAAAATTGCGATGGAGTTTCGGTTAGAGTCAGATGAGAGCGCAGGTGAGAAGGCATGCATCGTAGTAGAGTGAAGAAGTATCTCAGAGTAAGACTTTGGGAACCTACTTTGTAAACGAAGAACGTCTTGTCACCCGCAGACAACGGAAGTTTTTTCGCAGAACTCTCTAGCGGCAGCGGCAGAACACATCTAACGTGTCAAGCCAAGGCAAGACGCGCATCAAAACTCGATCTCGACCGCCCTAAAAGCCCTTGGCGGAGGAATCATGGGCACTGACTTTATCAACAGAGCCGTGGACGATCAAGGCCTAGACACACCATGTTAAAGTGAATGTTAAAGAGGTCGGTTCTGTTGAGTTGTTCGTATAACCTCCTCACTAGGAGCGTCGACGGCCCATATTTTATAGCCAGTATCTGCGAGATGATCTTCCTACCAGTACATGTATGAGATAGTGTACATGCACGATCGGCAAGAGATTCGGAATGGCAGGATTCGAAAGCAGTGCACTTATGGTTAGTTTTCATGAAGCTACAACACGCAGCTAGCAGAGATATACCGCTGCCAATAGATCATCGATGCATCCAATAGTCGCGAACGGCTTCGTCGAAGGATCGGCTCTCGCCTCCGCTTGTTTCTTAGGGTCGTTTGTCAAGTTCTGAGAGGAGGTAATCAACGCTGATTCAAACATTCTGTCAAAACCCATTGAGGAAGTAAAGAGAAATGCACCTCATAGGGGATGGGGACGGGATTGTTCATCCAGAGCACTAAGGCGTTCAAGGCCGCTGGGGTCTACATGAGTGTCTTGGGCCGTGGATGTAGTGCCTTTGAGCCAGCCTAAGAGATGATCCCTGCAAGGCGACTGATTGTGGTGGACGCGGGGAGGCCATTCTATGCGGAACCGATGTCGATGACGGACACGCCTCCCTAAAATCGACCCGCAAAACCATCAGAATTGGGGGTCACATAGTGCAGTATCATGGAGGTCAAAACGCGCCATGGAGTGACCGAAGAGGAAGATCGGTTAACTTGGTCCCACCAGTGCAATCTCCCTCTTGACGAAGAACTCGATGTCGGTCAGTTGGTGTTTCCGATTGGTCAAGCCGTACGCGCTCTTCAAACTCTTGTGGGCCTCGTCGCATGCAGTCCTCCCACATCCCCTCTAATCGAACGCAAATACATCTACATGCCCCTAGGTGACCAGATGGTAAAAGACCTAGTCGTGTCTGACACGCAATCAACCAAACCCTGATCTAAAAGATCCCACACATTCGGAACAGAAGGTCAAGCAGACTCACCGAGCGAGGTGCTCTTTGAAACCATGCACGACCACGACGCTAGCGATCGGGTTCGATAACGCGGCAGGGTAGAACCTCGTGTAGAAGTTGGTATCCTCGGGGCCGACAATCCACTCCCCTTCAAAGGCCGGCATGCTGTTGTATTTAACTTTTGTGTGTGCCATGGTTTCAGACTTTGAGTCACAATCTCAGTACCTGTGCGAGTGGGTTTTGATGTGTGTGGGAGGTTGAGTCTGAGATGTTGGGGTCCGAGCATGAGACGCAAGGTGGATGAATTCAAAAAGGAAGAGGCTCAAGGAAGCTGTTCACGCCTCGGCATCCAATACACATGAATCGAACCTAGAGCTGGTTCCAAAGCCCTGAGTACGTGTGGGGGGAGTGCCGGCGTACAGATAGTGACATTGTAGAACAGCGCAAGAGCAACGGCAGCGCCAAAAGTCATGATTGGAGCAGACAATTAAGCCCTGAGTATAGTTAGATCATGAAGTTCGGACTTCAATAGTATCTCTGGGCTGGGGCAGGAGGTGTACCCAAGGCTTGGCTGGAACGGACGCATCATGCGCTAACACCGTCCAATGTTCTCTTACAGGCTGCGTGAGCTGCGAACGGTTCTTTCGTGGGCAATTATGAATTGATAAAAGAGAACCTATGGGGATGCAAATATGTACAAGACCAAGAAAGAAACAATCAACAATCAACCCGATCGGTCGACCAAACCCCGTGCTCTGCTGTTTTTGTTTGTGCGCCTTCAGCTTGTGTTCAGATTTTATGCCTCAGAGCTTGGCCCCCGTCTGGGCCATGGTATCCTTCATGAATTGGATGATGTCATCCACATCCTGTGTCCACCACTTGGGCTCATTATGGATCTCATGATACGCGCCCTTAAGAAAGCAAAAAGATGGTTTTATTAGACGAGGCGAACAAGGGAAGGGAGCCTTGCAGATTGAAAGAGCCGTGGGGATGATGGCACTCACCTCGTACGAGATATACTTTTTATGGTCGGCGGATAGAGGGACACCCTCGTAGAATGCTCTAGAGGCGGCGGTGGAGCAGATCTAATAAAACCAAATAAAGAGATCATTAAGTATAAAATGACCAAGTTCAGCCTCAGAGACGCCACAAAGCCTCCGTGCGAGTGGAAAGAGATATCGCGGTGCGCACTTTGTCTGCTGAACCGTGGACAATCAAGAGCTATTGCATGTCAAGAATGAAGGGGTCAGATGCGTCAGAGACAAGCTGGATGGATTGACTCACAGGAAGCGTCGATGGCCATGCTTTGTAACCATTGGAAGCGAGGTAGTCGCCCTGTATAATTTTGGCATCTGTCAATAAGCACACCCTAGCACGAGAAGGCCATGCCCGAAAAAGGTTTCTTGGTATACGCACTGCACTCAACATGTCGTTGATGCACCCGATGGTTGCGAAGGTCTTCATCATCGGATCCGCCTCTGCCTCCGCGTTTACTTTGGGATCGGTCGTCAAGTACTATAACAAGGGTGATTTTTTGTTGTTGGAAATATGGTAAGCCAAAAGAAGAAGCAAATGATACAGGAACGTACCGAGGAAGGGACGTCAGCGGGGAAGTTCATCCACGGCACAATGTTGCTCAAGAGTGCCGCAACCCATCTGAGTGGCTTAGCCACGGGTTTCGTCTCCTTGATGAGAGGCGAAGATGAGATGATACCGGTGAGGCGGCTGATGGTCGACGACGCGGGGAGGCCAGTCTTGCTAGATCCAAAGCTGAGAACGATCCCGCCCCCCTATACAGACCGTTCCTTCAGCGTTCTCTCTACGTAATGTAAAAATAAACCGATTGAACACACCATGGAATGACCAAAGACGAAGATCGGGCGATTCGGTCCTACTCTCTCAGCCTCCCTTTCAACGAAGAACTCCAAGTCATCGAGTTGGTGCTTGCGGTTGGTCAAACCGTAAGCGCTAGAGGGGGTCTTGTTCGCCTCGTCGCACGCGGTCCTGCCCCAGCCTCTTTGATCGTAGCCGAACACATCGATCTTCCCCGTAGTTGCGAAACGGGTGAAGACGTGGTCATATCTACATGGTCAAAGAAGGAAAGAACCGGCGCTTAGATGTGCAGACGACAGAGAAATATGAAGCACGAAAGATCCCCCACCGAGTGATATGTTCTTGGAATCCGTGCACAAAGACGATACTCGCGACTGGGTCTGAAGAGGCAGGGTAGAAACGGGTGTAGAACTTGGTGTTCTCGGGACCAACGATCCATTCCTCTTTGAAGATCGACATGGTTGTGTCTTGGTTCTTGATGGGTCTGTAGTCGTAGGATGGATCGTACTCGCAGTGGACTGTGAGTGGTGCTGGAAGTGGGAGTTTGCTCGTACTAGTGTGAGAGTTCGAGATAGCCTGAGATGTGTTCAGACCTAACAGGAACGAACTGATTAGTAGACGATCGGAGTGAATCAGGAAGCTATCAGCTTTTGTAGAGGATGTTCGATGACAGCACGGTTGGAGAGAGTGCCTTAATACTTACTGAGGTACGGGGAGTCGGCGGGAGTGGTCTGAGGGTTGGATGAAAGTACGGGTGAAAGCGATGAGGAGGAGAGTATTTATTTGACAGGCAGTTGAGACAAGGCGAGGCCAAGGTGAGAACTATTCACGGCTGAGGGGTGCAAGCGAGAGAAGAACACCAACCGATCGAATGCCACCAATGACAGGGGAGGCGGCAATTTGGCTAGAGAGCACGAAAACGCCGAGAATCATCGCTTCGCCCCTTGTGAGCATCCTCTTACCACCAGAAGGGGAAATATGCGCAGGAGTCTAATGGAAGAAGGTGAGAGGAGGGACGAGAGGAGGCTCCAATACATCTGTCCAGCCCTTTGCTTTTTGAAGAGAGCACCACAAGGATGGGTAGACTTGCCACCATCGTCCAAGCATTGGACCTTACCGAGGGCAGATTCAAGCTCGTACGATTCACGCACAAGGAAAAAAAAAAAAAATTCTTTACGGGCCAGGTGCAGCTCCTCATTATTGCGCCCATGTCTACCTATCTCCTTCTCCTCAACTCAACACCCACCCAATCTGCAAATGATCAGCACGGGGACAGCTGACCGCGGACAGCTTAAGCCGCGTGCAGAGACCCTTTGAGGCACACTTGAACAGCTTATCACCTTCCTCGCCAAGCTCGCCGAATACGGCAAGGCTTTGCTCTGAGCAGCGAGCACACAGGGCTCAGACACGTGCAGAGCTGTGCATGATGGAAGAAAAGTCAAACGTTAAGCGGCATTTTGGCCCACGCTGCCTATCCCCAAAGGTCTAATCCATGCAACACCTTTTTAATTTGCTGGTATAGGAAAGACAGAAACAGAGTTATGTGAAAGTGGTGTTTGTGTGGGGGGCAAAGGGGGAGTCCTGCACGGCTGGCTATGTGACAAGAGTGTGGGGGAGTGCATGCGAGGTTCAATGTGAGGAGAAACGAGAACATGTGAGTCACCAACCGAAAGATACACTAAAGCCCAAGGTACAGAGGGAGGTATGATACAGCAGAGGTGGCGGAGACGAAAAACCACCACGATGGCACAACGAAGGGGAGAAAAAAAAAACACCATAGACCAAAGAACAGATGGGGGTTGAAACAACAAATTGAGAAGAGATGCTGAAATGTGGAAAGAAAAAAAAGGAATATTCCATCAAGGAGATGGCGGTATCGTAGTGTCCCACATATGATGCAGAAAAAAAAAATCGAGCATGTGGGGTATGATAGGTCATGTCGGTTTTCGTCGAGCGCAAACGATGATGTATCGGAACCAGAGCTGTTGCTCTGGGTTTTGGACCTCGGCTTGGATCTGTCGCTCAAGCGTGTCTATCTGGATGACGCTGAACTGGTCCAGTAGAAGTGGACGAGCGTTGGAGATGAATTGCTATTAATGTAGGACAGGGAGAGGCTGTCAGTATCTGAAACTGTTGTTGAAGTGAAAGGGTGGGTTTTCTTTTTCTTTTTCTATTTAAAAAAAACGTACCAGCCAATCAATAGACATCATCCTCCCGAACTCATTGTATACCTTGTTCTCCTGCGTCGTATCTATAAGGAAAGAACACAACAACGTCGAAAGGTGAGTCAAGCCAGCCACATTCCAAACACAGAAAGAGAGAAGAAGAAAAAAACCCAAGGAGAATACAACGAAAGAGAGCGCGCAACGCACCAGGGAACATGCTGAACAGCGGCATATAGGCATCATGACACTCCACCATCTCTAAACCCCGATTCTCTCCAATCCATCGCTTCAAGTTCGGGCCCGCATCGCAGTTGGCCATCTTTGCATGCATGGCAGTTATCAGACAGTTCAAGAAATAACCCGAGGGTGAATACTTCTTCTGTCTCGCGCCCGTCACGACGGCGTCGATGTGTGGGGCGGAGTATGGTCGGAAGTCGGGTTCAATGATGTGGAGGAGTCCGCCTGGGATGAGGCATTGCGTGGCTTGCGAGATGAGCCCTGGGTAGTCTTTGATCCCTGCTGCAAGGACTCGGATGTGTACGAGCGAGGCAGTTTGGTAGTAGTGTGAGACGTCAAGGTTGAGGTCGTCCACTTCGATTCTGTAGAGAGAGAGAAATAAAAAAAGGAGGGGTGCGGACAAATAGATCAGTTTCAAGCTGAAAGAATGATATTGCGTGACATACCGACAATTCATAGGTAAAGCGGCGCTACGATTGTGAAACAAATAAGAGTTCAGTTGGGTCAGGATCGAAGAGGAGTGAGGGAGAGAGCACACAGAAAGGATTCACGATTCTGGTTGTAATGGACTGAGGTCGATGCCCAACACCTGCACATGCGGGAAACGATTCGCCATGTCGATCGCCCTAGTACAGATAACAATAATAAATCTCTCGTTAGTTTTCGAAAGCACCAATCAGCCTTGGCAGAATAATGAATTTCACCAGGCTGCTGTCCCCGTCCCCCAATCCATGATCATCTTGTCCTCCGCCAAATTGGTATCCTCTGCCAACACTTCCTCCACTGGTCCGATATACAGGTCCTTCCCATAGAGCTTCGAGAGTATATATCGGTACATTTCATGTTCATGGGCTAATAATAGGCGGGAAATCGTCGGCGAGTCAGTGCACAACGAGTGGGAAAGCCGTACGAAGCGCAAACGAGAAGTCAACTCACCCTGACGCTGAGGAGATAAAGATCGAGGCGAAGGAACAAACACACGTCGGAACGGGGAAGGATCAAGGGAGGGACAGGGGAGGGGTATGAGAGATTCTATGTCAGCGAAAAACCTTATTCTCCGCGCTCTCCAAGAATCCACACCCCAGAGTCGCTCCACTCACCACAACTTCCCGTCGATCAGCGGCCATGGAGTAGATCGAATTCGTGGCGTTGACCGCTCGACCGTGCTTCTCCACTGAGAGCGATAGGTACAAGCTCTCAGTGATGCTCTGGACGGTTGGCGCCGGAGACACGCTTCGAGACGATTCAACATCGACGTCGATATCTTCCGATCCTTCTTCTTCCTCATCTTCCTCCGCGTCGTGGCCGTATCCCCAGTGATGCGCAGTGCCGCCGCCGCTGCTGCTCCCGCTGCTCTCCCCGCTACTTATGAGCGGCGAGGAGAAGCTAAATTCGCTGGCACATCCGTGATGATGATGATGATCGTTGCTGGTGTCGTATTCCGCCATGTCCTCTTGAATGATCGTAAGCATGTACACCTATCTACTGGAAGACGGGGTTCTTCTTCGGGGGGTCGGGAGGTGAAAGAAGGGGCGTTCCTGTTTTTCTTTAGAGGCTTGGATTGGCGCGTGAGGAGGGAATAAAGGTACGGATTTGCTTGGGTGCCAGATGGTTGGGAGAGAGGTCCGTGATAAAGTCGTCGGCGGACGATGGAGATTGGGAGATTTGGGGAGGGGTGGCGACGGGGGCGAGGAGACAAAGAAGGGGCTGGGTGCTCTCTCGTGCAGGAATTTGGGTGGCAAGGAAAGAAGGATGGTGGAGGTTGAATAAAGAAGGAAGGTTTGATGGGTTATTGATTAGGAAGCGTTATTAGAGCTGAGATGGGAACGATTTGGATGAGACGGAGTCCTGGGTGTGTGTCCGTGTCCTGAGTGGGTTGAGTATGGGCGGGCGGGCAGGTTCCTTTAAAACAGTGGGGGTACGTAGGTCACACCCACAGCCTTGCCTCGTGGGGGGGGGATGGTCTCGAAGACGTGATTCCGTCGCAGTACTAGTTATGTTGTATGGTACGTTTCTAACATTCGTTTGCTGGGGGGGAAGAGGGGAGGTAGAAGGGGAGGAGGGGAGGAGATTTAATGAGATTAACTGGGATTATACAGGCCGCCAGGATCGGGGGACATTGCGAGTGAATTGGGTTGAAACAAATCCCTTTCGCCCGGAAGCGAAATGGAATAGCGCCGGACTTTGAAAACCCATCCCTTGAGCTGGCTGCCTTGGAGGTTGCCCTTTGGACCTGAAACGTGGCGAAATATATTCTGATTTGGGAAGATGGATGATTTCATTCACGGAAGCATCACGCAAAACCGCAGTTCTCTCTTAGACTCGTAGGCGCCCGAGTCATGGTCAGCGGCAACAGAGGAGAGGAACACAGAGGCCACGACTCGGGAGTCTAGTACCAGCGAAAGGAAGGGGGTTTGGTTGGCTCGATGTTTAAGAGCCTATATAAGTACTAGATCACCCAAAGCTAACCGGAAATGAGATGACCTCGCAGGAACTCCTGTGGCGCCCGGGTTGGGCAAGTGCGTTTCAATTTATTCCCGGTCCGTCGTTCCCGATATCTGCTGCTCATCAGATTTCATCGTCGCAGCCCGAGCGACTCAGGTTCTGAATGTTCAACAGACCATCGCAAGTCAACCGGCGTTTCAGACGGTGAAAGATCGAAAAAAAGAAACACTGTCGGCAAGGGTCTCCCCGCTCCCCTCCAGCTTCAGCGTCGTGTTGGGCAACTCCAAACAGCTAAAGTAGTCGAGTCAAGAATAGATTTAGCTCTGCAAAAAGCCCTCCCTTTTTCTGTTTATATCGAGGGATGAGGCAAGGCATCAAATATATAACCGGTGGCACCCGCTCGCTTAATATAGTCCGAGTTGCTCCGGTGACAGCATCCTCAAATCCCCCTCATCTCCCGCCCACCGGGTTTCCCATTCCAAAAACTCCGGGCCCCGCTGACATAGACCTCTCATCAGCGCAAAAAGAAAGAAAGACATCGGATCGTAACCTTTCTCGTACTGTCCGATTCATTTTCATCCTTCTTTCTCTCTCCCCTCTCTCCCATTCATCAATCGGTGAAGGGGTTTTTTCTTCTTAATCTAAGCCCTTTCTGAGTCGTGTGCGCCCAACACGCACCACGCAACCGCCGTCTTTACATATATGCAACCACGATCCCGCTCCTGGGTGGACAGGCTCAACGCACGCGTTGCAGACTCCCTTATCGGGAGGCATTTCCGCCTCGATGGTTCTGGACATCTCAAGACGCGTGCAGATGCCAAATTTACGACAGAACTTCGAGCCGGATTGACTACATTCGCTGCAATGTGAGTTGAGCTGCTTTAGGATTGGGATGTGAATGGTGTCCATGTGGTTGCAACCCTTCCCAAGAAGCTTACACACATGCTTAAATCTCTCTGCCCCGTTATCTAGGTCCTACATTATTTCTGTCAACGCCATCGTCCTTGCTGACACAGGTGGAACGTGCGTTTGCAAAGCTGGCTCATCCGATCCGTTTTGCTTGAACGATGCTGATTACGCAGCCTGCAAGCTCGAAGTGCAACGTGACCTCGTAAGCCTCCTTTTCTTCTTCCTCGTGCAGGAGAAACCCCGGACTTTATAAAATAATTGAATGTCTTTTTTTTTCCTCTAAAAAAAACAACAACTTGTTCTTTACGGCATTTTTCATCTCTTTTTGTGCGTCACTCAATTTGGGTATTCTTCCCTGAAAAGGTTACGGTGAGTTGGAGTTCATGCCCATACCTCCTCGGAGGGTACTTATGTAATGTCCCTCTCCAGGCAACATCCGCAGCATCCGCGCTCGCGAGCACTCTCATGGGCCTCTTGGCCAATCTCCCCGTTGGATTGGCACCTGGGATGGGTCTCAACGCCTACTTCGCATACTCTGTCGTAGGGGTCAATGGGAGCGGTGCCTTGGGTATCACTTATCGTCAGGCCTTGGGAGCCGTGTTCCTCGAAGGGTATGTTTTAACGGTCCCGCAACATCAAAAAACATTATACCTTGTCTTTCAACCTCCTAACCCTCGAGACTCCTCGGCACCGTTGTTCATAGGTGGATATTCTTCCTCCTGTCACTGCTGGGCGTCCGACAATGGCTGGCACGCATCATCCCCCGGTCTCTGACCCTTGCTACGGGCGCAGGTAAGGAACCTTGTCTCTGCGCCGCGGAGCCCGCAGTTGCTGAGGCCACTTCTCGGTTTAGGTATTGGTCTCTTCGTGGCCTTTATTGGTCTTTCACCCTCGAGCGGTCTCGGTGTCATAGGAGGTGATTACACGAACCTTGTGGGCCTGGGTGGATGTCCGTCACAATGTACGTCTGATCATTTAAAAATAAAAATCGCTCCATTCTGGATTTCCAGGAAAGAACAAGGAATATGTATTGCGCTCCGGCTGGAAGAGTCTCTAACGTCTTTTTCCCACTGGGTTACATTGTACAGACTCCGATCCGCTTCACCCCACCGTCTGCCTCTCCCATGTCCTCCAATCACCCACGACATGGCTTGGCATATTCCTTGGCGGTTTCCTCACCGTCCTCCTCATGCTCTACCGCGTTAGAGGCGCCATCATCCTCGGCATCATCCTCGTCTCCCTCATCTCTTGGCCTCGAGACACCCCAGTCACATACTTCCCTCACACCCCATCAGGAGACTCCGATTTCGCCTTCTTCTCCAAAATCGTCGATTTCAGAAGGCTCAAATACACAGGCGCAGCGAACGATTTTGACTATCGGGATGGAAAAGTTTGGTTCGCGTTGGTGACGTTCTTATACGTGGACTTGTTGGATACTACCGGGACGTTGTATTCGATGGCCAAGTTCAGTGGGGTTTTAGACCCAGTGACGCTCGATTTTGAGAACAGTACGATCGCGTATATGGTGGATGCGTTTTCGATCTCGATGGGTTCGTTGATGGGGACGTCACCCGTGACGGCGTACATCGAGTCGGCGACTGGGATCGCTGAGGGAGGTAAAACCGGTTTGACGGCCATCACCGCTGGGTTGTGTTTCGCCGTCAGTTTGTTCTTCGCGCCCGTGTTCGCGAGCATACCGAGTTGGGCGACTGGAGGTGCGTTGGTCATCGCTGGGAGTTTGATGATGCAGAACGCTGCGGGTATCAATTGGGGTTATCTTGGTAAGTTTAGTCATGAAATCCTCTCCCTCTCCCCTTTCTTTTTTTTTCGCCTTGATCAGGCGTCGTTGCACATCCATGGTTCTAAAACCCGATCGTCCCGTTCTTTTTCTCGTGTTAGGCGATGCGATTCCGGCTTTTTTGACCATCATCATCATCCCACTCTCCTACAACATCGCATATGGCCTCATCGCCGGGATTCTCTCCATGTTCATCCTCAAGGTCATCCCCAACTTGGTCTTCCAAATGTCTGGCGGCGGGATCGAACCGGACAATTACGACTATTCGGAGGAGTGGATCGTTCCGCCTGGTGGATTCATTCCGTTATGGATGTACGTACACCTAAAAAGAACTTGAAAACGTCTTCCATTCGCGTCCCAACTTCCCGTTACTTAAAATCTACACCCCTCTTTTCATTTTCCTTTTTCATTTTTTTTCTTTTCAGGCGGCGAGCTGCTCGAAGGGAACCTTACTTCTGGCGAGAACCCGAGACAGCGGGTGATATCACCTTCGTTCCAGGCCACGACGGGAACGAATCATATAACGGGCCATATCCGGGTGAAGAGGAAGGGGACGAGCATCCCATGACCGAAAGCTACATCAACGATTCTTCCTCGACCACGAAGATGGACATGAAGATGAGCGTGAAAGGCGAGATCACGGTCAACACGGCCAACACGTCTCCTGGTGCTACGTCGAGCGTGGTTCCCCCTGAAGTGACCGAGGCCGAGATGCGAGGGTGGAGGGCGTCGTGGGCCACACAATAATCGTACACTGTCAATGGGGACTGGATCTGGGTTCTAGGTCCCCATGGACTGAGGCCGGTCAGCCTGTCGCCCCTTCTCGTGACTACAAAGAGGGTCGGCAGAGCAGTTGGTTCCATCCTTCTGAGTCTGAACGGATAGGTAGGAGGGGAGTTCTTGAAGCTGCAGGTTCGGGTGTCTGCGACGCATTTGGGACATGAATGAACTATCCGCTGTCGCAGATGGGACAGATGCACAAGATGAAAGTCGTGCGTGTCCCTTGGGTTGGCTCGTTCGTCTGTGGTGAAGTGTATTCTTATTGAGTCTCTTTGATCCTGTCGATCGCGCTATCCCTTGTATTATATCGTATGTGGCATGCTTCTTCTTTTTGTAGTAATCATCCACGCATTTATCATGATCATCTCGTTGTCTCTTCGTCCCATCATTAGCTTCACTCAACGTAAAACCCGTTCGAATCTCAGACCCTTTCAATCTCGGACCCTTGCGTGCCGCTACGGCACCTGCCCCTAAAACCTACCTTCTAGTGTAACAAGCTGAACCTCCCTTGGTCCAGATTCCGCAGCCAACTTACAACCTTCCCCCAGAACTGTTCAAACCAAATTATTCGATGCCACGCAAAGAGACGTTCAATGCGATTCAAGAAGATGCCAAACCTAACTGGGACAGCGATTTCGCCTCGCTGTCGACTTCCAGTGGCAGTGTAAGTAGCAGCAGCGGTGGAAGTAGCACCGCTCCTTCGAGCATTTATTCACAGTCGATACGAAGCGCATCACCCACGCCTACCGTGCAGACCATCACAGAGAGCCTATATATGTCCTTGTTGACCGAGAAGCATGGCAGGGTGGTCAATGCGACGAATCCGACATATGCGATGGCTGCTGATGGATTAGAAGTCCAGGTGAGCCCTGTACATCCCTTATTTATCGAAACTTAAATTTGATACCTACCCTTCCCTTGGGGGCGATAATGTCTCGTACCGCTCAGCGTCAAAGTGAGTGATAGATGAGATAATGGAGCTGATTAAATGTGCTTCAGACTGAGACCTATCGTTTAGGTTATGAGCACCAACTGTGCAAGTTCCTCCTCTCGTATCATTTCGGGAGCGACCTGTACATAGGACCTGTGGGCGAGGTCTTAGCGAAAGATCTTGATGCCAATCCAGGTGGGGACAAAATGATTATGGACTTTGGAACGGGGACAGCAGATTGGTGAGAACTAAGCTCCAGACTGATTCGGGAACGCTCATGAGCCGTGCATTTCGTTACAGGGCAATCGACATGGCAATTCGATTCCCTCATGTGCAGGTGCTGGGTATCGACCTCAGCCCAATACAGCCAGATCCGTAAGTCTTCCCCGATATTCCTCCCCTCTGACTCAAATCTAATAGCCCCGAACTTATGCATCTGAAATAGTGCCGGAATTCCTGTCAACTGTCGGTAGGTAACGATCTCTCTCTTTTACCCCCTTCAGTTGCACAGAGCCTTAGGCCTTTCTGCTATTATTCTACGTCTTAGGATCGAAGTTGACGATCTGAACCTTGATATCTCCCATTATTATAACACCTCGTCGCTCGTTCACATCCGAAACCTTGTAGCGGGGACAGAGACTATCCAGCTCTCATCTCACAAGCCACCCACTGCCTTATTCCTGGCGGGCTTCTTCACGTATTCGAGATCGACTTTGATTTATACCACACCGCACACGTAGCTTCTGTCGTTAAATATCCCAAGAACCCAAAAAACCCGGATTACTCGGCATCGGCACACTGGATGGCCTGTCTACGAACAGCAATGCAGAACAAGAGGGTCAATTGCGAAGTTGGTCACAATCTCAAACAATGGATTTCTGAACATCAAATGCTGGACCTTGTGGAGCATCATGATGCATTTCTGCCCGTGTTCAGCTTGTTCCCTGGTGCGTCCCCAAGATCCACCCAATAAGAGAGACCCTTTTCAGGTATATTCAATCAACAAGTCATCTTTCTCCAGATACGACGCGAGAGAACAAGATACACAACGAACTGGCGAAAATGGCATCTTCTGATTTCGCGGTATGTAACTACACCTCTTCTATCTCTAGATATCAGCTTTCCCTGCTGACACGATCCCTTTTGTGCTCGCAGCAATATATTTGCAACGCCCGTCCACTTCTTCTTGACCAATTTAGCGTTACCTTTATGGATGGTCTCGAGCAACAGGTCCACGCTGAACTACGAAGCCCACTTAAGCAACTGTGGATCCGCGTTATCCTTGTCTGCGCACAGCGGAAGGCAACGCTTTAGCCTCTGTACCTGCACGTCTATACATTGCATTCTTCTCGAGGTTGGTTTCGTTTGACATGACGCACCAGTGAGAGGTCTGATTTATCTTGTGCCCCAAACTGGTTCATCTCTTGTAACATTCATCACTTTCACTGCTTTTTTCTGTTACAACCATTGCTCAACCCCCTGCATTACGGTTGCTCTGGCTTGATTTGAGGCACCGCCCCACTCTCCACAACCCCCAATCTCTCTTCCGTGGCAACAGCGATGACTCACGGCGTCTTGGTGATCTTTCGCCGAGGTACCACACCCTCTGTGTTTCACTTGCCACTATTTTCTTTTGCTTGCACCCTTCAACCGTGAACAGACATTTCTCACATCCACTTGCCTTTTTATATCACAACTCTTATGGAGACATCCTTCATCCATTCACGCCTGCTTCTTTCAATTCATTCAGACCCGTCCCGCCGCTGTTTCCAGCATATATGTGAGCTACCAAACGCCCATCTCCGTTCCTTCGTGCTAAGAGCCGAGGCGCTAACAGCTCATTTCTTCACATTGACTCCTGTACTCGTATCCATAGACCTATTTCAGACTCCCACACCCATACACGCAACCCCTCACAATCTTCCATACCTTCGTAGCGTCTGGGAGAGGGACCCATCCTACAGCAAGCGTTAACGGACACAGCTATGCCGAACTTCAAAGAAGAATGGGTCGACGGTCCCGAAAATACGAAATTCTACACCCGATTCTACCCAGCCGTTTCTGATCCGATTGCCAGCATCATCGTTTCGCATGGATTCCAAGAGCACATTAGCCGGCAAGTCGAAGTCCATTCTGCACTTATTTATCTTGGATCACTGACCACGATTAACCATATAGATACGACCACTTCTTCACTCGCTTCGCCACAGACGGAAACGTTGATGTCTTTGCCTTTGATCAACGGGGCTGGGGAAAGACCGCGTGTGACGAGATGCACAAGAGCCCCGACGGCGCTTATGGCTTAACCAATCGTAAACACCAACTAAATGACCTGGAGTTCTTCCTCAAGAGGGAGATGGCAAGGGTTGGACCACATCGTCCCATCTTTCTCTTCGGGCACTCCATGGTTAGTGTAGTCCTCTTCCTAAGTAAGGCGGTTCTATGTCAGCTTGGTTCTGATGCGCTTGCCGTGCTGATTATAGGGTGGTGGCCTCGTCCTTAGCTTTGGTTCCTCTACAGACGGCCTTCCAGCATCGACCACGATTAGCCGCGTCACTGGGATCATCGCAGCGGGGCCCCTTGTCAAACAAACACAACCGACACCCGCGCCACTCAGATGGATCTTAGCGCTCTTGAGCTGGTTCGTGCCCTGGATGAGCTTCCATACCGACGTGCCCTACAACGTACATCCTTCCTCTCCAATAATGGTCCTTGACAGGGTATTGACTTGGTATGACGTTTTTACCGACTGTTTCTAGCATCTTACAAGCGACCCCAAGAAGAATGCTGAGGCCCAGCTGGACTCAATGATGAAACCTTTCGCGACGATTGGCTGTATCAATGATATATTGGCCGCAGTATGTCATGTCAAATCCTATATTCAACTTATAAGCTCCTTGCCCACGCCCCTCTCTTCCTGTCTTTTCGGCCCTCTGCTTACTTCCCGGTTCTTCGCATGGCGTATATATAGGGGGATCACCTTGCCGCTACTGGCTATCAGTCGTGGCCATCCACGCTTCCGGTGAGGAAGCTGGCGCATCTTAATCGTCGACCCTGGAGCTCCTCTCTGAGGTCCTTTTGACTTTGTGATCGCCCCTAGCTCTTAATCGTTCAGGGTTCAGCAGATCAGGTGGGTTGAACGATCCCTGCCTGGGACCTCTGGGCTGGCCCTAATACCAATCCTTTCGATTAGATGTGCTCTCCAACTGCTTCCAAAGCCTTTTTCGAAGCTGTTCCGCTGTCTTCGGATAACAAGAAGTACATCACTTACGAGGTGTGTTCTTAACTTGTATATGGACATGCCGTTTCCTCTTCTGAACCAGAACATGCCTCCTCATCCCTCTTTCTGCAGGGCTCGTATCATGAGAATCACAACGAGCCCAAGTTCTGGATGCAGGAGGTGGATGATATCATCCAGTTCATGAAGGATTGTATCGCGAATGCGGCCAAGCTCTGAATTTGAAGATGGAGACCAAAGACTAAACAGGTATGATTGGCTCATTCTTCAACACTATGCATATGAGCAATTACTTCTTCTTTCTGCTGGTTGCTGTATCATGATGTTTATTATGGTACTTGTAGCGTAGAGATCACCATGCTTCGTTCCCCTCATAACGGTGGACTGGCTGCCCTCAAAAAAGCCCCACCTACGGAAGTTGCCAATATGATTGAAATCCAAGACCCAACGCTTTTCCTTCGGTCTTTTCCTCACCCCGGGATTTATGCTCCCTCTATTTGGCTAGGGGTGTCGCTAAGCATGTCCCCCCGCGTCTAAGTATAGCGTCGACAGCGGTTTTTTACCGCAGCATGGTGTGGGACAGTTGAGGACACGAGACACGGACGCGTGTGTTCTTTGTCTTGACGGTCCTCTAGGACAGTCCATTTTTGTCATCCGCCTCGGCGCTGTGGCTGGGACTGCGTCAACGAACCGTCAAGTCAATGCTCTCATTCACGCGCGGTATCGGGTGGAGTGAAGAAATATCATGAAACTACGTCACCGCCCAAATCCAAGAGGCCCATGTGTTCCGCTTGACTACCTACATAGCACACGTACATGTTTCACAGAAATTGAGTTAGAGCCGCGGAAACCGATCGCCAGCCGATGGTATCGGGTGCATCCTGAGAATAGGAAAGTGACAAGGTAAGAACACGCCAAAGACCAAGGGGGCAGGATATAATCCACCCTTTAGCTTTGATACTCCAACACCACATTCCTTCCAAAGCATTCAATCGCTGTCGATTCAAGTGGCTCCTCTCCTTGGTACTCGATCGGTGTGTCATCGGTCATCTGATTTTCTCCATCATCACTCTCGGCATCGTCGCTCTCAACGTCATCGCTCTCAAGATGGAGCGCCTGCGAACAGACGAAGGCGCTTTCCCCCGGTGCTCTACGGATGCTTTTGAGCGTCCCCTTGGACATCCTGTTTATCGATTCCAAGTAGAGCACTTTCAAGGCAGTCGGTGGTTGAAGCGTTCCTCCATGGCATTCACGCGACAGCGCCGTAGCGCCTCTGAAGCATGCGAAGCACACTTTCCGCCACGGGTTCCTCCACCCTCGAGTCTATTGAGATAAACTCCAGCTCTGGCCATAGCCATGCGTTTTTGCCGCCGAAATGTGTTCTTGGAGAGCTGAGAGCATCTAGAAGGATATCCAGGTACTGCTCCCAGACGGTGATGGCGAATTTGACGACCCCTGTGAGAGGCGATAGTGCCGCAATGACTGAAGCCATTCTTTCGCATGGAATGAAGGCGATTATGATGGGGATGGACGTATCAAGTCTTTGAGTGATCCAGTCGAGGATTTGCGCGCCATAGAAGATGTGATCTATGTTGAAGCTGCCTACTTTGTTGGTCGAACGCTCCGCCTCCATTGCGATCCGAATGATTGCGTCTCCCCCCTCCATACGAATGTTTCCGGCAGAGACCATGCACGTGTCGAAAGGGTTCGCGAGGAATGAAGTGACTGTGCTCACATATAGTGATTTGGTGGGGACGTCTCCGACCGGGTCCTTGAGAATGCGAACGTCATTGACGAAAGGAGCCCTCAGCCTGCTCAGTAGGTACTCGTCCACATCATCGTTTAGGTACTCGAGGTACAGAGCTCGCAGGTGAGGCAGATTGAGCGTCGCTCGATCCCCTGCGACGCTGTCAAACCCCACATAGTGGAGCCTGAGCATCTTGAGGTTGAGACATCCTTGCAGCGCATTCGAAAACGTCTCCAAGGAAAGGATGCTATAAATGGATAACAGGGAGAGCGAGTGAAGCCGATGCATGATCGGTGAACTCCAGTCTCTCAAGATAATCGTGGTCAAACTTAGGTCGCGAAGATTCGGTGCCCATCCCCTAAGGATATCCAAAGCAGGTAGTGATTCCCCACGAGACTCGCGGTACTGGATTCTGAGTCCCTCGAGCTCTGGTGCTCCAACCATCTCCAAGTCTGACGCCAATCGTAAAGCTTCTGAGGCCATCAAAGTGATACAAGCGACCCTCCATCTCTGGATGACTGGGATTACTGCAGACCAGAACGGGGTGTCTCGCCAATAATGTTCGTACCGGATGGTTAGTGGATGAGACTGCGAGAGTCTGAGAGATGCTCGCCAGTTACTTTCCTTGTCTTTGAAACTCACGACGGACCACAACTCTGGAGTCCCCTTGACAATCTCTGCGAGGACTCGGCAGACTTGAGCTAGAACGTGCAGTTTTTCGTAATAGGCATTGGAGAAGTGGGGGTCGTCGTCGTCGTCATCGTCGTCGGTGAAATCACGATGAGCGGTGAAGTAAGTGGCTAGTTTGACGATTTTAATGATCAACTCTGCGGGTAGGGCGTGGATTGGTGAGGCGGTGCGTCGTTGAAGTTTGAGGTGAGGAAGATGATTGGCTGTCTCGTTTACAAGAGCCAAACTTGCTCCCCGTAGTCGTGTAATTGTTTCCTGGACCTGCGACATCGCTTCATTGTGTGAGGGACCTTGGATACTAGCAGTAGGGTCGTTCGAGTCAATTTTGTCACACCACGGGAATGAGCGGGAAGCGATTGCTCGCTTTTCTTGTAGATCTGCGGCCAAAGCATCTCCGCCGCTGTCACGGGGAGACTTCAAGTTCATCTTGCACAATTAGAAATAGGATATCGACCCAAGAGGGCAACTATACCGCAGTGAAGGGTAGGTAAGTGACTGGTGGTTTAGTTTCAGCGAGTCATAAAGTCTTTCCCACATAAATGTTCTGCTCCGCTTTGTCCTTGTATTTAGATTGGCAAATGCTATCTACAGACCGGTAAATTTCATTCCGGTATGCCAAGGGGGTATATCAATTGGCGGGGCTGAGTCAGCCATTCCGTTATCACCGTCGGTTCCTGAACACAATTTCATGGACCGAAGTCACCTTCAGCGATGTTCTACCTGATTGGCCTGGGCCTTTTCGATGAAAAGGATATATCCTTGCGCGGAATGGAGGTAGGCTCAGGTCTGTCATATGGGATACTCTTTCTAGGTCTAAATCCCGGATCTTCTCAGATTATCAAGGCCTGCACCCGAGTTTACCTTGAGTCATATACCAGTATACTCATGATCGACAAGGAACGATTGGTGTGTGTTATGTCTATAATTCTAGAGACGGAGCCCTCATTCCATTTTACTCAAGTTAGGAAGGCTTTTACGGTCGAGAGCTCATCATTGCAGATCGTGACATGGTGGAGACCGACAGCGATCAGATCCTCCGAGACGCACAAACTCAAGACATTGCTTTTCTGGTTGTCGGAGATCCTCTCGGGTTGGAAAATGATTCACCGTCTCCAAAAATGCGTCTAAGCCATCTTCCCTTTGATTCGTAGAGCGACAACCCATACCGATATCATTCTCCGAGCCCGGGCCCTGAGCATCCCCACAAAAGTCGTGCACAACGCTTCCATAATGAACGCTGCCGGAGCTTGCGGTCTTCAGCTCTATAACTTCGGGCAGACCGTCTCTATCCCGTTCTGGACGGATAATTGGAAGCCCGATAGCTGGCTCCCTCGGATCGAAGAGAACTTTCATTTAGGCCTTCACACGCTTCTACTATTGGATATCAAGGTCAAAGAGCAGAGCGAGGAGAACCTTGCAAGGTGAGTGCTCCAATCATTGCTTGGGCAGAACCCTGGATGCTGATAGGGCGTTCGTATATCCTTTTAGAGGTCGAAAAATCTTTGAGCCGCCGCGCTACATGAGCCCCACAATTGCCCTTCACCAAGTTATCGATGCAATAGAATCCACGAGCTCAAAGACTTTGGAACCCTCCACCACTCTGGCCCTCACGTTATCTCGGCTCGGCGCTCCGAACCAGAAGATTGTAGCTGGGACGCTTTCCGAGCTATCCAAATTACACGTCGAGACCTTCGGAGATCCTTTGCATGCGATGGTGATCGTTGGACGTAGACTGCATCCGCTCGAAGTAGAGTTTGTACAGCCTTGGGCTGTTAGTGACCACTGGGTATCTGTCGCAAGGGAGGCTTACGGTGTTAAAGAGTAGTCCTCTTTGTCCTAGTATCAATGTATTCATCACCAATCATGTCTGTTAAACCTCGGACCGAATCTGGGTCTGACCGTGCGGAGAAAGTATCGCCGTTGAAGAAGCTGAGAGAAGCTTGACCCACGCCTTCCATACAGATCAGCCGAGACAACGAGCATAAAGGACACGGAGCTAGCGGGATGACCCTACCTGAAGACTACCTTCTCTCTTCATGTCATCCAAACTACCCAAAGACCTCCTTACGATCCTCCCTTCCTGGGACACCATCTCTGGAGTGCAGGCGCAACCATTACCTGGGACCTCTTATGGTGTATCTTTTGAGCTACCCAAAGGGAAAGTGGGGCAGGTCGTCGAGTATGACCTCGGAGCACTGGGCTCTGACGTGAAGGATGTCCTTCGGGTTACTCGTGTGGAGTAAGTTTTTGTTGGTCCTAGGTATCTTTAAAAGCCAAGCCGCTGACCTGAAGCTTCCCAGCGTGTATTGGCTCGCCCCTTCAACCTCAAAGCCGTTGCCGACCAATCTCGATACGCAATTGCTTCTTTTGCGACTGACGGACGGACGTATTGCAGCCGTCTTTCCTCTCACCACGTCGGGGTACATGGGAACGCTTCGCGGCACTGAATACGGGGGAGTCATAGCTCGATTCCTTCAAGACGCAAAACCACAAGGAGGAAAGCATACCATTAGTCAGCTCGCTGTGGCTTTCGCGACGAGTGCATATGATGCCGTAAAAGATGTGGTCCGAGCCGCACGGCGCCTCAGTGAGCATCATCATAAACATAAGGGCGAACTCGTTCTACCAAAGGAAACGCATATATTCTCTGGAGGCATCACATAGTGAGTAGATTCGTAATACAACATCGCGCGTTCAGTCAGACGTGGGCTCACAGAACAAAACCCATACAGCTGTACCTGGAACTCGTTGCATCCTCCTACTCCGGCCACTACTCACAATGCGCTCGGAACTCTGAAAGGGTTTGCCAAGCATGACATCCACCCAAGGACTTTCTTGATCGATGACGCTTGGCAGGACTACGACAACCTTAGGCTACAGTCGTTTGGTAGCAGAGCAGTTTTCCTTGACGGGATGGAGAATCTAGGAGAGCTTGTGGCCACTGCTAAGAAATATTATGGGGTGAGGCGAGACTCAGTCATTGGACCAGAACGAATCATAGATCTACATGTTTGTGTTGCAGGTAACACAAGTCGGAGCTTGGCACACGATTGGAGGATACTGGTGTGGTGTAGAGCCCAAGAACTTTATCGACAAGTACAAACTCGTCAAAGTGGCCAAGGTAAGTGTGCCACGTGCTTGGTGCGAGTACTTGCTTATTTTGTTTTCTGTTTGCCGTAGGACGGTTATCCCGGTCCCTTTGAACCTGAAGGCTTTTCATGTGAGTCAGGATTGTCGCTCGTGCACTATCTTTTGTTGGCTTGATTTTTACATCTCAGATTACATCCCCCATCCAAGCGACGTTGGAAGATTTTTCGATGATTACTACGGGGAGCTCGCTTCCCATGGGATCACTTTTACCAAGTGCGACAACATGGCCTCGTTGGACAACCTCGTCTCTGCCTACGAGGTTACCACGGTCACTCCCAACGACGAGGTCCTCGGCGCCGCCGTCAGCATCCAGTCTATCCCGCCAGCATTCAAGAATGCAGTCCTTGCAGCGGCGGAGAAGCACTTCGGCCACAAGACGGGCGGGCGAGTCATTTTCTGCATGGAGATGACGCCAAGGGTGCTTCTAGGCGAAGAGATTGGTTGGCCGAACCCACATGTATCAGAGAGACATGTGTTACGGAACAGCTGTGATTACTTCCCGGACCAACCCAATTCACATCGGTATCACATATTCACGAACCTGGTCAACGCCATGTTCACGTCGCAGCTTAACATCGTGCCCGATTTTGATATGGTAAGCCATCACCTCGTCCGAGCCTACTGGACATGCCTAGCTCAATTTTGTAATATTTTGGTCTCTAGTTCCAATCTCACTCATATATCCGGCCACGGGAAGATGGGAACGAGCCGAACGGAGTGTCTGCCAAGGATGATTATCCTCAGGTACGCTGTCAGTCCAGTGGGAGAACATGATGTTTCTCAATGGGTCTGGATCGCAGGCTGCGTTCCACGCCGCTCTCCGAGCGTTCGGCGCCGGTCCTGTCACGCTGACAGACGTTCCAGGAAAGACCGACCCAGAAATTGTGCGGAAGCTTATCGGCAGCAATCTCAGAATGACAACGTCTCCAATCGCCGGGAGGAGCATCGCGTTACATGCCGCCAGGAGCCCATTCCTTTCCGATGACATTTTTGATCCTTGCATCCTCCAAGAAGGCGCAGGAAAGGCTATGAGAGTGTTCTCCAGACGTGGAGAGGATGGTACCGAGGGAGGCCTGATAGGATATTGGAATGTCCGGAGCGCAAACGGGGTGGTAAGCTCATTTCAATATCCTGGTTAACCAGGCATTTGTGCTGACAGCAACTACCTCCGGGATCTCACCAGGTCGATGACGCCGTCACGATGGGAGATATCCTCACCCTCGTAGGATCACATGATACCGATACCCGAAAATTTGTTGTACACTCGTTCAAGACTGGCAAAGCACAGAAGATCGACACCGCCACTACCAAAATCGACTTGCCAATTAACCTCGGTCCATTTGAATTCGAGATCATCACCGTTGCGCCACTCCTGTCCCACATCATTGTCACACCGCTTCGGCCTAATCCCGCTTCTAAGGAGGCTGAAACGAATCACCAGTCGATCGTGCGGGTCGGCGCTTTCGGCCTGATAGACAAATACAACCCGCTCGCGGGCTTGGCATCGTTCTCGTTCGACTTCTCATCATCATCTTGGGAAGCCGGAGTGCGATGCTCTGGCAAACTTGGAATATTCGTTCCCGATATGTCATCGGGGGAGGCAAAATCAAGGATTGCTATCACCGCAGACGATAAAGATAAATCGTTCGAGGTAGAGGAGATGGGTGGAGGCGTCTTGATTACGATCGCCCTCGAGCCAGCTGAGGCGGCGGAACCTCAGGGCGTTGGTATACCACTCCCTGTGCGACTATCATTGGCAGGGATGTAGATGAAATAACCATTGTATCACTCGTGAAAACATAAACCAAGCGCGAGCACTAAATGACGCTGAGCGTGCTAGCCGAAGGTAACAGGGCTGGAAAATGTTGCATTTACGCCGTTCACTACATTCATGAGTCCGAAAAAAAGAGTGTGAACTACAAAACTACAAATTCATCCCGGGTGGAAGGATGAGCGAGTGAGATTATTCCGTCAAGGCGCAGTTCATATCGTCGAGGCAGGGGCTAAAACGAGCGCCGTTCTAGCTGGAATATAGACCTTCAAAAACCCAAACAAATTAGTCAGTCGATGTTGACTGTGTTGAATGAAATGTAAATTGTGAGAACGGAGACAAACCTGTAAGTAGTTCTTCCTCCCATTCCACGTGAAGTCCGTCGTCAAGTACTTCCCTTTCACGTCGATCAGGTCAAATCCACCGTACTGCTTCTCATCGGTCGAGAGTGCGACGCGGTATTCTCCAGGCACCTCCACTCCGACACGGTAGTCTGTGTACGACTTGGTCGAGTGGAAGTTATAGATGAACAAGAGACCACAGCGTTCATAGACGATTACTTTATCCGTCTGAGCCACAAATACGCAGTCAGTCCAAACAGGTCTATCCATATGCGCTGCCTGTCAAAAATCCCCGCAAGCCCACTCACCTCGTTCTTGAGGGAAACATATCCCTGCGATCCAGATGCGGATGGTAAGCAGCGCTGGCTATCGGACTGGCTAGGCCGCTCGCTACTTACAGGATCATTACCTTCCAACCAATGATATTTATCCTCCAGCTTCTGCATGGCAGCGTCGAAGTTGTTGAGGTATTTGTACCTCAGGAGCTTATCATCGACGATCGGCCATTGTCGCCGTGCGTATTGGAACGAGTTGCCGTTACCCTCTCGGGGGAAGTCCAGCCACTGCGAGAGAGAGGGTAAAATATATTAGAATAGATCTTTGAGGCGGTAGAGTGATGCGGGATTCACCTCAGGATGGCCGAACTCGTTGCCTTCAAAGTTCAGGTAGCCCTCGCCGCCAAGCGAATGCACAATCAAACTTTGCAGAGGTAGAGCAGAGTTAGCCTCGATTGTAACCAGCCTCTTGCCTTCGGCAACTCACCGAATCATCTTGTGCAACGCAAGACCTCGGGCAATAATGGGTGTCATCTCTGACAAGTCCGACATGTGGGTGTCTGAAAAAGGGAGAAGGTCAGTAGCGCTCTCTTGGACTCGAATAAGGCCCAAGACCTACACATCTCCTTGTCCATAAGCCAGAAGGCTAGCGTCTTGTCTCCGACTAAGGCCTGGTCATGGCTCTCGGCGTAAGCGATACTCTTCTCGCCGTATCTCCTGTTGGTCAGCGTGTGGGCGATGTTTCCCATATCCCATTCGTCATCCTGCTTTTCCTTGAGCAGCTTGATCCACATATCGGGTATGGCCATGCTTAAGCGATAGTCGAATCCAACGCCTCCGTCCTCCGGAGAGACGCAGAGCAACGGCATACCGGACACGTCTTCGGCGATCGTAATGGCGTTGGGGAACAAGGTGTGTACCATGTCATTCGCCTATGGGGTTTGGGTGCAAGTCAGTCACGGTATCTAAAGCATTTTGGGCGGTAGAGACGGACGAGCATGAGGTAAACCACACCCTCTAGGTCGACGGTATCACCGAAGTACTCGTGATAGCCACCGGAGAATCCGGTACCGATGCCGTGGTGAAGGTACATCATACTCGTCACCCCGTCGAACCGGAATCCATCGAACTGGTACTCTTCGATCCAGAAACGTAGGTTTGAGAGCAGGAACCGTAGCACTTCGTAGTGACCATAGTTGAAGAGACGGCTGTTTCATGATTTAAGGGGGTCAGAGATCGAAATGCGAATTCAAATCGAAGTACCATACCTGTCCCAGAGCTCATGTCGACCCTTTCCACCCTCGTGGAAGTACAAATGATCTGTGCCATCGAAGCCATTCAACCCATCGAGCACATTTTTGCAAGCATGGGAGTGAACGATATCCAGCAATACTGTAATGCCCATGCCATGTGCAGTGTCGATGAGCTCCTTCAGTTCTTCGGGAGTTCCGTATCGAGAACTTGCTGCAAAGAAGCTCGTGACTTGATATCCAAAGGCTGGGCAGATTAACAGGTTTGGGTCAATTTTCACGACTGGGCTTCGAAGTCATCTCAGAGCTTACAAGCATAATAGGCGTGTTCCATCACGGCCATCAGCTGGATGGTGTTATAACCTAAGGCCGCGATCCTCGGCAAGATATCTCGGGTGAACTCAGGGTACGTGCCCACACGCAACTCTGAAGTGGAGATGCCGACATGCGCCTCGTAGATGCGCAACGAGGTAGGCTTCTTTGGACGCGCGTTCTTGAACTTGTATTGCTTTTCCGCAGGAGGGTTCCAGAGCCTGGCGTCGTACACTGGTGAGACTTTGAGGTCCTGCGTTACCCGCTTAATCCAAGCTGGGATACGTTCGATGCGTTCACCCGAGGGGATCACCATGGAGATCTATACGACCAAAGGCAAGGTTAAGCGGGGGTGTGGCAGCACGGAGCAGGCGGGGATGGGCAGGCGGAGGAGCTCGGAACTCGCCTTGATCTTTGAATCATGGGGTATAGCAGGTTCTCCGGGAGATTTGGGAGGCACTGTGATGCTCCAAACACCAAACTCATCTCTCTCCATTGGGTGTGAGGAGCGATTCCAGCCATCTTTCGGACGTAGGTCAGTTTACAGAACGTTACGATCTGAAGCGATCTGGACAAATAGGCATACTGAAGTCGCCGATCAGAGAAGCCTCTTTGGCGTTTGGTGCCCACTCCCGATAAGTGATGGCACCGTCCTTGGCGACGTTGAAGCCGAGCTTCTCATAGCCTTTTGTGAAATTGTCGTAACCGCCTTCGTTTTTCTGGATGTCTGCCTTCCATTTGGCGTACTGATCGTAACGCTGGTTGATGAAGGGGAAGAATGGTCTGAGGTAGCCGTCTTGCCGGATAACACGATCGATGTTCAACTTAGTAGGCATGAGGTTGGAGATAAAGAATAGAGAGGAGGAAGATGAGGACGATTAAATACAGATTGCCGTCCAGCTTTTATCGACGGTGACCCCACGAAATTGATGACGTTAACGGGGGTATTCCCGAAGTCAGGGGCGCCTCGGCCCACACTGGGGTAAGAGAAAATAAGGATTTTTACTAAATCTTTGGGACGTTAAAAAGCGATCAACATGATCCCGCAATGGTTTGGGGAGATCAGTGTCCGATGAGCAGCCGAAAGCAATCTGGGGAGAGCGGAAGAAGCTAAAACAGTCCAATCCAAGACATCTACTCCAGGAAAACGGTGCATCACACAGCCGGGACGAGCACGCCTCGACCAAGTCGGGACTTCTCTGCCCCAATCCACAATTCAACTTGCTGATAAAGAAGCGCAATATCATCATTTCTGTCAATAAACGCGAGGCTAGCGTGTTCTCACTTGTATGATCTCCACAAGTTGCTCAACAGCGACTTAATGCTCGTTGGTGTGGGCAGATTCCCAGAGGACAGCCATAGCCAATCTACCATCCGGGCAAGGTCACTCAACGATGTGTCGAGAGCCTTCCCGATGCTCTAAGGGGAGGATGAGTCTCAAGGATACGATCACAAACCGCGAACTCGCTGATACCCGCCGCCGCTTGCGACAACCTTTCCACCAACATAGTTGATTCATCCGCGAACAATGTGTGACGCTCGCTTCCAATGAAGTTATGGACATACATCTTCTGTCTCTTAACGGAGCCAGTTCCACGCTCCAACATAGCAGTCTGTGGTCCCAAAAAGAAACTGTAATCAGTTTCGGAGCATGGGGTACCTTTTTTATAAAATTAGAAATAAAGAAGAACGTAGGGACGAACCTGATACCCAGGCCTCAGTTGCGCCTGGATGTGAGGTGAAAGGCAATGGGAGATTTTTTCCTACTCCTTCTGTAATGCGTTCGCCAAGACGGCAACGATCTGCTTTATTGTCACGTCGGCCTCCTGGATCGCCAACTCTCCTTGGACACCGCAGCGGTCTCCTGGATTTCGGAGACGATGTCTTTGACATCATTGATCTTGCGCTTCTCGAATTCAGCGGGTGGGCTCTGGTCAACACTTGAGCCCAGCTGTGTAAGAGATTGTGTTAGCTAAACGGACATTAATTAGTGTCTGATCACTGGTGCTCACTTTTGGGCGATGCTCTTCGTCATGGAGAGGCACATTTCTACATTCAAGTTGAGGCCGTTCTCGTCGCGCTGGGCCTTGGCAAGCTTCTTCTTTAGGCTAAGCAACTCCCCGCCAGTGTCCTTGCCCTCTTTCTTCCTCCGCTTCATCCGCTGATATTCCGCCCCGGTAGGCTCAAGCTTTGCCTTGATCCTATCTTGGGTGACCTCTTCCTCCATTTCTTCGTCCTCTAGCAGCTCGTCAACGTCCACCGCGATGGCCGCAACCTCGTAATCCGAGTCTTCTTTGTCACACCTGCCGTCGTCATTCGAATCCTCGTAACCATCGGCCTTGACGTCCCTATCGTCATCCGAGTGGCTGTCGAATTTCATGGATTGGTGTCGTCGGACCCAGAACTACAATCCGTACACGAACCGAAAATCATCGCCGAATGATGATAGATTGCGTGCGAACCTGCTCTTTCTGCGCTTAGCCTTGGGAGACTCCCCGCCAGCGCTCTTGCGTTTTGTGCCGATTTTGGCCTTTCCTGCCGTAGCGTCTTTCTTATTTGCCTTGTTGCCAGTGAGCTTCAGTTCGAAAGGCTCGCCGCGCTTGAGAGCTCGTAGATGAGCCTTATATTCTAGTACCATCGCACGGGTCTCTTTCAGCTTTGGACATATACCTAGATGAAGCGAAGGCGTGAATTTAAAGCGAGTCACCTAAAGTGTTCAACGATCGTACTCTTGGCTTCACCTTCTGTGTCTGTTTTGAGCCTCTTCTTCCGTCGCTCTTCCTGTCGCAGTTGGTCGATTCTCTCCTCAATTTCTTCCAAGTCTGGATCATCTTCCAGGTTCAGGGTAGTGACAACTGTCAGAGGCCATGATCGTCAGTTCCACGTTGTCGACCAGTGCGGCTAAGCCCCTGACTTTCGTTGCAGTAAATTTCATCTGTTTTGGTCGCAATAAAGGAGACAGTGCTGGTGTCATTACTAGGGAGAGAAAGCGCAAGCATATTATACCCCCCTGTTTTTCGGAGGATTCCTCACTTTCCGTCCACTAATGTGTAAGAAGAGCATCAGTCTGTGTCTAGCATGAAAATCCTGATAGCCATACTCACTCAATAGTTGTGTTTTGAACGCTTCCCCAAGAAGACCTATGATATGCAAGATGTTTACGTCATGTCTAGCGCGAAGAGGGTCCTTGAAGCTCTGCCTCTGGCTACCTTGTCGTCAACAGCACGTGTGATGGGAGCCAGAATCCAGATACTGGCAGCGCTGTATGTATTTTTGAGCGATCGAAGCGCGTGCTGCGTTGCTATTTGCCGTTCCTGGCAAATCGACGAGGATGGCACCCGTTGAGAGGGCGTTGACAGAGCAGCGCACCCTTACAGTACGAATCAGAGGCCATAGCTACTCCGGAATAACTTACGATCAGTTCCACCAAGCCAAGAATGTTGAGGAATTCAGCTTACTGCTGGGCCCTCAGGTTTGTCTTTTTTTTTTTGGTCCCTGTGGTCCTTGCTGCCACGTTTCTGCTCCTTGGAGTCGAAATACTTGCCAATGGCCTTCTTGAAATCATTCGAATTGGCTGAAGAGATTTGCTTACTCGTTCCCAAAAGTTTTTTGATCCCGGGATCGCGGTCGATAATCTGGGTGGACATGATGTTAGTGATCCCTTACGAAAGCTCACAGCCGAAATATAACCTACTTGATCTGCGGCCATCCCGACAAGGATGTCATGAACAAGGCGAGGATGGGCACCATGGAGCTAGATAAAGAAATGACGAAGTTTAGCTAGATTACAATACCCATAAAGGTAACATTACCTTGGGCCAAACCACACCAACTTTGGACCTCATATCAATTGCTTTACAAACCCGCCCATCTTCATCCTAAAAATCCGTCAAAAACACATCTATTTCCGCTTTCCACTCATCCGGAATGAGAAATGACACATCGGCCATGATAGATGGTCCACTCTTGTAAGATATTTCAGTCGTAACAGCGATTCAAGCTGTTCAGGGCTATTGGCTCATATCACTGCCAAAACGAGAAATATGATTTTACCTCTCATTCCTGAAGCCGGTACGATCGCATCATCAAGAACTGCATTGATTACGGAGGACTTTACAGCCCCGGTTGCTCCGCAAATGGCAATCAAGGTGGTAGGGATAGTCTGAGAGGAAGTCTATAAAGGAAGCGCGGTGAAATCAGGGTTTGAATTCTCGAGGTTGGGTTCACACTCACCCTTCAAGATCCTTCTTCCAGATGTCCTCCCTAAACTTGCCAATCTCAAAGGAGGGAAATTTTTCTTAGGATCTGTGGGAGTTGACGGTGAGTTACGTGGTAAACATGTTGAACGTGCCTCCGATATTGGACCCACGTTGATCATCGCTTTCCCAGAACGAAGGGCTTCCTCAAGAGTGTACTATATATAGAAGTTTATCTGGTCAGGGGACTTCTTGAACAGGCAGGATTGCCCAGTGACTGACCTCAATCGCGTCTGCGCTTTCATACTTAAAATAAGACGCTTCGATCACTGTAACATGCTTGGGTGCACCATTACCGCGTCATGGGAGTCGGGCTTTACTTCTTGAGAGTGCCGACTGGCGCCCGCGATCGTAGACTGCCGGAAGCACCTGCGTTACCTGTGCTAGCAAACGCCAAGAGATCACATACTGCAACGTCAGGAAAGCATATCATCAAAGAAGCTGATGCGTCTGCGATGCTTACCAAGACGCGACTGAGCGAATTAAGAATGGCCGCCTGAGGCTCTGGTTGGACTGGGTGGCTGGCTTCGCTGCCTCAAACTCCAATTTCGCCAGTTGCTCAGCCTTAACTTTCGTCGAGAACATGTGACCATTTGGGGGAGAATCCAGGTCTTGAAGGACGCGCTGCTCGAAGGCCCGATCGACAGGCTCGGGCTTGACGCCTAACAGTCTGATAATGTAGGATACCAACAAGGACTAGCGCTCAGAACGCGTTTAATAACCCAGAAGGAGGTGGAATACATTCATATTGGCCACCATATTGGGTTCTTTCAGGGTGCGGTGCGCGTAGAGGCGTGTTTCAAGGTTGTGTCGGAACGTGAGCGGTTGGAAGGGATTTTTTCTTTTTCTTTCTTTTTTTTTTTGGGGGGGGGGGGGGGACGGGATCTCGGAACGCGCCCTCGTCTCTGGTTTTCGCGGTGTTTTTGATGTGCCACAAATTAACAAGTCAAAAAGCGCGATGAAGCATTCAAATGGAATTCCAGTCCAGCCTATGACAATTTCCTCCAGAGCCAATGTGCAAAGGTGGCGCTGACCTGGGCAGCATTTCCATCCTGGACTGCCTCTAACCCAAGGAGAAGAGCTCGGCCCTCTGTGAACCGATGTGCGGTATCCAATTCCTCGGCCTCGGTACCTTCTTCCGCAATACCATTATCCCGCGGTTCGGCTGCCTCAGGCGTCGGTGTGCTACATCCTCCCACACCAATGGATTCGTACAGTTCCATCGAATCATCTGCGTCTAGAAATCTCTCCGTCTCTGGATAGTAGTCCTCTTCTTCCTCTGGGCCGAGCGGGTCGCAACTTCCTGGATATTCATATGGTGGGTTAGTGCCATACTCCCCTATTCCGGGGTTGTCCATATCTTCGTAATCGTCCTCGACGAGGCATTCATTCCCCGGAAATCGCTGAAAGCCATGATGCGCAAGTTGGGCGTCTCTGTGCCGTGTGTATCCTCTCTGATCGGTATAATCGGCTTCGTCGCTTTCAAGGTCATTCACTAACAGAAACCCTCCATCATCAAGATTGGCCCCATCTAATTCTTCGGCCAGGGATGTCTCATCTATTGCAGTGTACTTGTGCAGACCCTGGAGGTCCGTATCCATAGCCTCGTTGTAGGCGAATGGATCGGACTCCTGCATGGAGTGTAATGCTGATGAGCTGATGTTGATGGAGGCGTGTAGAGAAGAGCCGACAGCGAACGGATACTGAAAGAACGGCATCTGAATATGGTCGGAGGTTGGGAGAGGCTGGGGTGGTGGAGCATGTTGCGAGGTATCGGAGAAGGGAGTAATTGGTCTGGGGCATATGTCTGGTAATTTGGTAGCTTTGGCGTGTTCATGCTGTCGTTTGACTCTAGGGCCATTATTGTGATCTTGAGCGGGGGGAAACAGAGGCGTAGACATCCGCTCCTCTTTCCTTGCTACATTCACCATACCATCGTTGATCGGGCTGTCGCAGCAGGCTGTGTGTGGAGTCTGCTCTATCGCGGCGCTGCGCGCCCCACGCTCGGGACTGTTAACCGCTGGGCTGAAAGAGAAGAAGCGGGATCTTTGGCATGGAACAAAGTGTTCGGCACCATCACCCGCTGGATTTCGTCCTCTTGAGCTGTGACCGTCCTCAGTGATGCCTTCCCCTTGTACTTCCTGAGAAGAACCAATGGCAGGCTCTGGGATCGCTCTAGCCTCACCCAACTTCCAACTGCTACGCAGGTCAAGGACAACGTCTGGGTTGGGGGTTAAGGGAAGTGGGTTCGCGTCCCTTAGGGTGTCTTGCTGCTTCTGGTCTGACTCCTCCACAACATCGCCAATGACCTCGCCATCGATTACCCAAGGTGGCGACAAGTATCGGGTACGATTGTGCATAGGGTCTGCGCTCTCCTGGCGCGTCTTGCCTTGATTGGGGCAGTCAGAGAAGCATATAGACGTTGCGGAGGCTAGAGATGAAGCCGAAGTCAAAGAGTCGTCTGCAGATCTCGAGCGCCGTTTCGGACGTTTCGACTTCGTGGCCCGAGCAGTCAAGTGAGCAGTAGTCGCAAGCTTTTTGGTTTTCTCTCCCCTTGGCCGTGCGGACCTGTCCTCTTCGCGATTGTGATTTGCACGTTTGCTAGACTCGATCTTGTTCTTCTCAGGTGCAGTCACCTCGTCTACCTCCGAAACGGATGAACTTTCATCGTAGTGGACGACTTTTCGAACGAGCCTCCGCTTATGCGAGCCACGTCTCAGGGCAGATTTGGCAGGAGACGCTGAGGGACTTCTTTTCTTTGTCTTGGCCTTGGAGGGTGGTTGACGGGAAGTAAGCTCAGAGAAGACAAAATCCGTCACTATATAGTGAGAAGCATAAGCAGCGGCCACTGATCGGTGTAGAATATGCTGCGTACTTGATTTTTGCCCAAGACTGAGAGAGTGATTCTTGACGAGCGAAGGAAGGAGTTTCCCAGCAGAGGAAGACTTACCTCTGCTGAAGTATCCTGCTGTAGAAGCAGAAGGCCGCATCTATACCTCCACATTAGTTTCCACCACAGATGGCACGCACGAAGTCTCGTGGATCATAAGACTGACCGTAAGGCGGTCTTGTCCCACGTTCTTCGCGGAGAATTGCTCCATGAGAGCGATACCAGGAATTGCACGAGCTTTCTTCTTCCTCTTTGTCTTCTTGGGATGAGCTTTTGTTTCGTAGCTGGAAAGATGCGAAGCGTTTGGTGTTTGGTTCGAGGAACGGGAGGACGCCGACTTCAAAGATTCTGACACAGATTTCGGTGGTCGGAGGATGTCCCGTTTGGCTCGGCGTCGTTCGCGCCGCTCAGCGAGACCTACGTGGTCGGGATGTATAAACAAACGTTTTGGCTCCATGTGTAAATGTTGGACGTACGTAGCTCATTCCGATCATGAAGTTCGATGGAATCATTCTCTTTATCCTGAGTAGGTACCGCGCTTCCTCCCTGCTTTCCTTTCGCATGTTCAGTGTTCGATTGTTTAGAGGTCCTGATGGTTTTGTCGTTCGTGAGAGGCATGCAATTAGCCTGGTTGGCAACCTCCCTGCTAGTCTGATGCTCTCTTTTAACAGTCTTCTCAGCTGTCTGAGCCTTGGGTGGAAACGTTCTAGCCCGTGGCTGAAGAATCGGGCTCGCAAACGCGCCGCCCATTCGCCCTTCCTCTGTCAGCTTTGTCTCGCCATTTATCCTCAGACCCTCGAGAATTTTGTCTTGTTCAGGAGCATCCATCTGCTTCCATAGAGCCAGATAGTCGTTACCTTGAGTTGCATACAACCGCGCGTTTAACGTCTGTCCACTAATCCAGTGGCTAAGGTCAAGTCTTGACGCGGCTGCTTGCTTGAACATAGGGTGGTTGAGAGTTGCCGCAGTCAGACGCGGCGGAGTTGAAGGTTTCGCTTGTGGGATGTCTATAGTAGATAGAGGCATCGCTAAAGTCGCATGGATGGGTCGGTAGTGGCACGAAATAGACACTAAATGAACCAACAGCGTGTTTGGTTACCGCCACACAAGCAAACTAGCATTTTCAACGCTCCCCAACTGGATGTTGCATTTCGTCATGAAGGGATGTATAACAAGTAATATAAACAAGAATCAAGAGTCGAGGGGAGGTGTCTACTATATAGATAGGGCAAGGTCCATTATCATCGTTCCCCGAGAAGCTTGTAAGGCACTTCAGACCACGAGTATGGATGCTCCACCGTCCTTGGTCACCCGGCGACGTGTCTTCACCAATAGCCATCGGCGTCCAAAGTTCTCGTAATCCTTATTTGAATGTTTCTTCTCCCCTATCTGAGAAAACATGCCGAGACCCCCTGGGGCCAGAACGATGGCTTGTCCAGTCTAACAGGTCCCAGAATGTTGATCAGAACCTGTATCTAGAGTTGGCGAGATAACACTATCACGAACCTGGAGCCTGACCACCGCGTCAAAGGCGTCGCCATTGAAGTCAGACGAAACGTGCTTCGCCAAGTGATCGAACCATCCAAGAGAACTAAACCGATGCATGATGGTGACTGTGCAGAGATCAAGGAGAACCGGGGGGATGACAGTTGGCTCCTAAATTTCGAGAGGCATGCCAATACTTGAGATCTATGGTACGCATGCAGTCACAAGAAGATGATCTTACTTGTGTGCTCAGTATCATGCGCATGCCGAGATGTCTCTGTTGACGGACGATCGAAAGTAGAGATTTAGTGAACTCTTGAGCGCCTTTGGCAATGGTAAGATACTGAAAATATAAGCTGTAAGTAAGTAAAAGGTGGTAGCAGAAAGATGGAGAGAGTAAACGGACTTTGTGCGCCTCATCAAGGACAAGAACCTTGCCGGTCCCGACATCCGATCGAACAAACAGGCGCGTCACAATCTCAAAAATCGAGCATGCGCTCGCGGGATCAATGAAAGGATCTGTCAGATCAACAATCGTGATGCGGCCACGTCTGAATCGTGCAGCGGCGAGGTGAGGTTGAAGAAAGCCTTCTAAGAGGGCCATTCTCTGCTGCAGTCCGGAAAGCTGCATCGGGTTGAAGCTCTTCTTCTCGGCCTCGAGCTTGGTCTTGAATTTTGCGTAGGTGAACTTCTCTCCCATTTCACGGAGCAGACTCTGCCAACGGGAAGTAGTGAGATCTTTGCGAAGGTCATAAAATAAGAGTGCGGAAAAGACTTACAAGAATAATCTGCACATACAGTGGAGGCTCCGCCCCGCTATTCACACACATCATCGATAAAAAGGCTTGGGCATCGAGCTCGCAGTGCGCGAACTTGAGGGGGATAACTTCAACCCTATTGCCGAATACGCCAGCGTAAAGCTTCTTCATCGTCGTGATTTGTGATGGGGACACATAGACCTTGACTGCGGGGAGCTGCACACGCGTATCTGTTGCGAGACATTGATATGCGGCTTCGCAAACTTGAGAGCCACCGTTCTCTCCGTAGTGTAGCACGAGGCCGGAGAGCTGCTTGTTGAGAGTGCCTAGACGCTTGTCACCGGAGATCATCATCGCCTCCAGCAAGACGCCAACTGTATGCGACTTCCCACTACCTTGCACGCCACAGACCACGGCCGAGAAAGGAGCATTCTGAATGGGAAGCCTGGAAAATGAGAAGTGCGTCGTCCGGAAAGGAATCAGTAGGCACGTACGGTGTTCAGGTAGAGCCTTGGGTCACCATGGAATTCAATGGCGTCATGAGAGCTGAAAGTTAATGTCAGTTAGAGAGACAGTAACTGGCTGTGGCCAAGCACTGACTGGACAGATAGGATGGACCCGATAACTCCGTACTGAGGGACAGCCTTTGCAAGCCCCTTTCCATGGTCGTACGCATCTCGCGTGATCAATGGAGCCGTGACCACTTCATGCGGCTGCTCATTCAAGACTCTTTCATCCAAAAGATCGAACTCGGGAGATTCCTGGCCAGCCGTGATAGAGATTCAGGAAGCCGGACGAATAAAAATTCACGTGGACTTACAACATCAGGAGTAGAGACCGACAGCGAGGCGATATCCGGTGTCCAGATCTCTTCGTTAGACGCCCGAGTGGATCCACTAGAGATATCGAATATTTCGGACATGTTAGTGTCTGAGGCAAGGGGGAGTCTTTGTTTTGATACGGCGAATATGGGGTGTTGAAGATGGTGCACGGAAGGATTTCCGTTTAGGGGGAATATGAGGATTGCGAATGGATCTGCTGCACATGATTATCTGATGTCGGCCATATTTATACTTATGCGCTGCCTCGAGCCAGCCGGCGGATTGGACGCAATGTGTACATGTACAGGCCCCGTGTACTTCCGCCGTACACATTGCAGCCATGAATGAGTGTGGGGTGAGATTGAGTCTAAAGGGCCGGCGCAAGGCATCCAGGCTTCCCATCATGGTGTTTCTTTGTCTCCATTGGTCGCTATCGTGATGGTCATTCTGAAATATTTCTATCCGCCTTGTCCTAGCCTGCCCTGTCTGAGTCAGTATTCCAGGTCATGCTGTTCATGATCATCAACCTGGACCCGCATGCCTATCGGTCCCCTGAGTTATGGAAATCGGCGTGGAGTTGTTGTTTGCGAGCCGAACTGTTGGGGCGGACTATTGACGCCACTGACACCTACCTGAACGTGGAAAGTGTTCGTTGCTTCGGCATGTGATCATAGAGTTCTTTCCTTTTATCTCAGGGGCTCCGAATTACAGATCAAGTCTTGTTGAACCTAGGTCTGTGTCCACGGTGGTTGGCCGATGGTATGCAGAGGAGAAAGAAACAAAGAAGGTCGAGTTTATGTTGACGACCTCATTCCTCCAACACCGAAATGCCCCCCCCCCCCCCAAAAAAAAAGCACTTAAAGGTATAACCAGTCATGCAGACAGATATCCAAGGTGAGAGAAATGGGAGTTACTTCTACCTGAGGGGAATTACGAACAAAGAATATTGCAAAAGGCGCGAAACAAGGACTCTAAAGATCTAAGCTTACTTAAATCCCATCTATATCGCCGAGTCACACCACCAGAATCGACGCCCCTCCATCCTTCGTCAATCTGCGGCGTGTCTTCACCACCAGCCACCGCCTCCCAAAGCTCGCGACATGCCTCTTAGTATCAGCTTCCCCACCCTTTTTGAAGACGCCCAGTCCCGCCGGAGCAAGAACGATGGCCTGGCCAGTCTGAGAGAATCGGATTCATTAAATAATATGATCAATAGCGACAAGGTTGACACCAGATCTTGGACATACCTGAAGTCTGACGAGGGTATCAAACGCCTCGCTGGTGAACTGCGAAGAAACATGTTTGGAAAGATGATCAAACCACCCGATAGAACTAAATCTATGCATAATGGTGATGGTGCACAAGTCAAGCAGAACCGAAGGTATAACAGTGGGTTCCTAGAATGTCCAGGCGTTTCGTCAGGACAAGTTTCGTGTTGTGCCACAGGACAGCATACCTGCGTGCTAAGAATCATACGCATTCCTAGATGACGTTGCTGCCGGACGATTGACAAAAGGGTCCGCGTCAGGTCCGTGGATCCCGACCCCATTGTCAAGTACTGGATAAGAGCGACAGTATTCAGTGTCTGGCTCATTATCACTGAGGAAGATGACAATACCTTATGTGCCTCGTCCACAATCAGAACTTTTCCCGTTCCAACATCCGCACGAACAAAGAGCCTCGTAACGATCTCGAAAATCGAACACGCGCTCGCAGGATCGATGAAAGGATCGGTCAGGTCGACAATCGTGATCTGACCATTAGCGAACCGGGGAGCGACGATTCTTTTGGAGCCTAAGAACGTCTCTAAGAGGTTCATACGCTGTTTTATGCCTGCCAGTTGAGCCAGGTTGAACTCTCTGTTGCTCTTCTTCTCCTCAAGCACAGACTGGAACCCTAAGTAGGTGAACGTATCTCCCATCTCACGTAGGATGCTCTGCACACAAGAGTTGGATCAGATCCATGATCCCCAACACAGGTGTAAAACTACGAAAAGACGCACCAGGATGACCTGAACATAGAGCGGAGGCTCTTTCCCTGTGCTCACGCACATCATCGACAAGAACGCCTGTGCATCCAGTTCTGAATGCGCAAACTTAAGTGGGATGACCTCGACCCTCTTTCCAAACACGGCGCTGTAGACTTGAGTCATCGTCCCGATGCGGGAAGGTGAGACATGGACCTTCACCACTGGTGGTCTGATTTTGGGGTCGGCGGTCAAGCATTGATACGCTGCTTCGCATGGCTGGGATCCACCGTTCTCCCCATAGTGGAGAACAAGACCTGCGAGTGGTTTGGTGAGTGCGCCGAGGCGAGTGTCATCTGGTATCATCATTGATTCCAGAAGCACGCCCACGGTATGTGACTTTCCTGAGCCTTGAACGCCGCATACGACAGCAGAGAACGGAGCGTTCTGAGAATGAAGCGGGTTCTATATGTCAGTGGAGATCCGTGAGTTAGCAACAGCCACGTTCTATCGTACCGTATTCAAATATATGCGAGGATCTTCGTGACTATCCACCGTGCTCTGAGAGCTGAAGGAGGAATAGTTAGTGGTTAAGATGTGCATCAATATAGGGTATACGACTGACTGGATCGATACTATCGAGCCAAGAATACCGTATTGCGGTATTGAGGACCTTAGTCCTTCTCCAAAGAGGTACGCATCCCTTGTGACCAGCGGCGCGGTGACGACCTCATGAGCTAGTTCATGTGGCGCATCTCCATCTAATAACACGAGCTCATTGTCTTCCTGTGCAAAATTTATATTAGCACAATAGACGTAGAAACGGACAAAAGGGATGAGCTTACTGGATTCGAAGCCGAGGACGTTGGCAGAGCTGGGGTCGTTGGGGAGATGACTTTGGGATTCGTAGGCTGGCTCAATTCGGAAACGTCTCTAAATTTTCTTGGAATGGGAATAGTGAATTCAAACGTTGCAAGTTTTGGTATCGAGGCGGACGAGGAGGCTGTGGACGTTGGATGTTGCCAGGTTGTCTTGGGTGGAGGTTGGATGATGTCGACGATTTCGGATTCGGATGAGCTGGAGTGGGATGGTGCTGATTCGGATGATTCGGATGGAGAAGCTGGACGGTATTGGTTCTGTCTGGAGCTGGTCGAAGAGAGTGCGGAACGAGCGAATCCACCTCTTCCACCCCTTCCACTATTCATATTCATCCCGCCCCTTCCGCCTCTTGTATCAAACCCGCCACGGCCCCGCCCCCTTCTCGCAGATGATCCTCCCGATGCCATTCTGATGCTCTAGGGGAAAGAAAGTATACGTACAATGATCGATGGGCGGGATTTTCAAGGCAGCAACTTGAAGGAATTGAGGCACGTCCACAGCTCGCAGCACGTGCCTCGAAGCCCTTAGCAAACTTCCCATTTCCCGACGGTCATCTCATATACTCCCGCTCGGCAGCGAAGTGTACACAACTTATATATCCAGGCATGAGCACTCGAGATCTCTCTTCATCCTCGGGAAACAAAAGGAGGAGGTCCACCCTGGAAGATGATCCTCCCGAAATGACATTGTCATCCTCACCGCAGGCGAAGAGGATGCTTGAGCGGCAGCCGTCTTCCATATTGAACGGCTTGCTGGATGCCATGGACATCGACTCTTCTCAGTCTCAGAACAAGGAGGGTCCGGGGTCAAACTCTTACACCGCAACGGGCTCGGGGCGTGAAGCCGGAGGTCCACGAAAGCGGAAAGCAAAGAAGGAGCGGACATCTTCGATTTCCAGCATGGCCGCGGAAGGGGAGAAACCGGAGGTCCATGAAAGAAGGAAACGACCAAAGAAGGATCCAACGCCTGAACCAGTAATTGGCGCGTGGGCGGGCCTCTCAACGCCAGCGATGCACCTTGAGCCCCTGCCTAATTTGCTAGCTAGAATGGACTCCGCACCAACGACGATGAAAGCAGAGGAGAGGAAAAAGAAGAAAGGCAAGGCGGCCAGCTCACCAGATACGATTGAGGTTGAGCCCGCGGAAAACGCCGCTCAAGTATTGACCTTGACACCAATGCAGCAAACTATGAAGGAGAAACTACAAGGCGGACGTTTCCGGTGAGGAGATGAACCATGCTCTCATCTTTCCAAATTAATTTATAGTGGCTCTCAGATACATCAACGAGACACTATACAAATCTGGTAGCCATGCTGCGCATAAAATGATCATGGAGAATCCAAAGACTTTCGAAGAGGTACTGCATTCTTTTGCTCTTAGTTTCAACCAAGCTAATGTACAAGAATCGTGTAGTACCACATAGGATTCCGGCGACAAGTGACTTCATGGCCCACTAATCCGGTCGAACACTACATCTCAAACCTGAGCAGTTATGCCAAAAGCATACTCATCGTCGACTTGGGATGCGGAGACGCATCGCTTGCCAAGGTGCTCATTCCAAAAGGATATCGAGTGGTCTCCTTCGACTTGGTATCTGACGGAGAATTCGTGACTGAAGCCGACATCTGCGACAAGCTCCCTTTGCCGGGAGCGGTCAATGGCGGAGGGAGGATCGTAGATGTGGTGGTGTGTGCGTTGAGTTTGATGAACTTGAATTGGATACAGTGCCTTAGAGAAGCGCGAAGGATCTTGAAGGATACGCAAGTCCGAAAAACATTCGTTTTTGCCGCCCCTCGCTGACTGAGCTGTATGATATGTAGCGGGGAGCTCAAGATCGCCGAAGTGACAAGCCGCTTCACCGATGTCGACGCTTTCGTATCTGTCGTGTCCGATCTCGGATTTCAATTGCTCCATAAGGTTTATCTGATCACTCATCTTGTTGTTATGTCACGCAGTTGACTTGGTTTCGGATGTTAGGTGCACCCAACCACACATTTCACACTATTCGAGTTTAAAGCCGCTGAGCCGCCCTCTTCGCCGCCATCGAAGAAGGAGTGGCAGGCCATTCTCAAGAGCAGCCAACGTCTCCTAAAACCTTGCGAGTACAAGAGAAGATGAGGGGGGATCACATGCGTCTTTTTCAAGCTTCTTCTTTATCTGATAAAAGCATGGCGTGGATTGCTTGTTCGGACCGATCCGCCGTCACCGAACTCTTCATAGTATTTATAACGGCTGTTGGATTGAGCATACATTCCAGGTCCTTCAGACATAGGTCTTACTGTAGTCAATCAGCTTTTCTTCGGCAATTTTGTGATTTCGTGGGGGTCGCTTTAGTTGAAGCCGGGGCAAATGTTCGATGACGAACGCGGCATCTCAATCACGCCTGCGCTTCTCGCTCCAATCCTCCGATCGGCTTTCAGATCCTTATTGCACCACTATCACCAGCCCCTTCGAGCATCCATACCCTCACAAAACCAAAAACCAAAATGCTCTCTGCAGTACTCAGGTCTTCGTCTTCTGTGCTCGCCAGGCCGATGCGTCCTATCGCAAGCGTGGCAGCACAACAGTCTCGGGCGTATCACGAGAAAGTCATCAACCACTATGAGCAGCCACGCAACGTTTGTCTGGATAGCTCCATCAGTGCCACTCGTATGCTGAGGCTTTGGCTTTTGTTGTAGGTCGGGTCTCTCCCTAAGGGAGACATGGACGTTGGGACGGGACTGGTCGGCGCACCTGCGTGAGTTGCGCTTTTATCAGATAACGCACCTCGTTCAAAATTTGACCTCCTCCTTTTGCTCCATCAAACGCTTTACACCTCACAATTAGTTGCGGCGATGTCATGAAGCTTCAAATCCGTGTCGACGGAAAGTGAGTCGTAGTTGTACGGGGGTAAATTTAGTCGTCATTTGCATCTTGACTGACCGATTCTTTCAACTCCTTTTTAAGTGGAATCATCTCAGACGTCAAGTTTAAGACCTTTGGTTGTGGTAGCGCCATCGCGAGCTCTTCCTACCTCACCGAACGTGTTAAAGGCCTTAGCTTAGAGGCTGCTGGCGCGATCAAGAATACCGACATTGCCAAGGAATTGTCGCTACCTCCCGTCAAACTGCATTGCTCCAGTAAGTCCAAAAACAAACCCGATTCCACTAAGCTCTTCAGGAGCCTGATTGTCTCTTATTCACAGTGCTCGCCGAAGATGCGATCAGGTCAGCGATCAGGGATTACAGGAAAAAGCAGCAATCTGTTGCCGATGCTCCTTCTGGCACGCTGTTCACCAACTCGGCCGCGGCGTCACCAACGGCAGCCGTCTGAACCTATGTGAACTCGCACTCTATCCAGGTTTCCTGTTGTTCTAGGTCTTTATCACCTGCCTTCCTTTCGTCTACACCTTTCAAAATCTACCAGCCTTCCGTTGCCTTCCACCATGCATATCACCGTACTCTGTATTAATATATTCAGTGGCCTGGAATGGGTCATAGACTGGATTTTTATAGTGCTCGCTTTATTGTCAACCATAAAGTAACTAAGGTCCGATCACCGAAGAGGGCAACGAGGCTTAATTGATGAAATAGGCTGGAGGGAATGCTTGGAATCGAAGTCCCGGCGTGGAACATGTCCACCCACAACTTTCAGCCATACTCCTACCTCTTGGCCTTCTTCCCACCTCCGCTCTTCCGACGCCCGCCTTTCTCCTTTTCTTTGCCATCTGTGCCACTCTCATCTACTGCCTTCCGCTTCTCTCTTGCCTTCGGCACCCCCTTTACGCTCACTACAGTTGACATCCGGGCCTTCTGTGCATCCACAGTCACATTTGACATCGCGGAGATCTGAGCTTCAGCCGCAGCCCAATCTGTTGTGGGGTCGTCTATTGCGAACCTGTCAAGGAAAGACTTTCACCCATCAGCCCCAATCAGTCCGCGGCCCGGATCTCCGAGGTTCATAATTTCGTATCTCACCTCGATATGTCTAAGGATTGAAACATTGTCTTCTGCTTTTCCCGCATATCCTCGGAGACCTCCATTGCGGCCTCCTCGAGTTCTTCTCGCAGAGGCTGTTCTAGCTCCTTCCACTCTGACGCCCCATCTGCGCGAAGGACGGCTGATTCGGCATTCGGAAGAGTCGAGCTGATCGCTTCTCTGTGGATGTCTTGGAGCCGCTTGCAGATCTTGCGTACGGATTTGACGAATAGAGCCAACGCCTGATTGACAGGGATCTGAAGCTCGGACTAGTTTCAATAGTAAGTAGCATCAGCATCAACGATAATTCCCAGCACATCGTCATCTGACGAACCTCAACATCCTCGATGGTCTTGCGCTGGAGACCCAGAGACAGCATGATTGAGCTCTGCACAGCAGAAAGCTTGACATCCGCTCCGAGCCGTTTCTCAAAGTACAACACAGCGACTGTAGGTAGCAGGTCCATGATGACATGATAGTCGAGCATGTTGTTAGCGTACGACTCAAGTCGCTTGATATCGAATGGAGACAATAAGATGTTGAGCTCATTCGTCTGAAGATCTGAAGATAAGCAGCTGCATTAGGACGTGTTTTCTGAGCCGATGATTGACTTTCGCACCTTGACTAGAAGACGCCAAGGCCTTGTCTGCGTTGCTTACGGCCTCAAGTACATTCAATCCCATGACGGACGAGAAGTCCCTAAACCCGAATCCAAGGAGTTGAAGGAACCGCCGTCTAAAGTCCTTGACGAACTCCTCAAATCCTTGGGCCGGGCTTGTGTCGTCGCCGGCGAGACTCCGTAGCATGACGCACGAGCATTCCCCTGTTAGTTCGTTCTTCGTCTGCCGGATGTACAGTGGAACATATTTGGCGCGCTTCCAGAACCTGAGGAGTTGAGGCGTGAGACCGTATGATACACCCATATAGTCTAGAGCAGGAGGTTTTAGGGTGTTGAGTGGTTGAAGGAGCGGAGGTAGAGAGTTGATAGATCGGGGCGCGATAGTATCCTCTTGGAGAGATTGGACCTACGGAGTGAGAATAAGTCAGGTTTAGACTCCACGAATCAATGGATATTCTAACCTGGTCGAGCCTATCATCTCTGGGGTACTCAGCCTGCACGGCTTCAGATTCACTAAGGTCGAAGTAATCCCCGCGATAGAACCCTTCTAGTGCCTGAAGAGCTCGAGCGCCATAACCCATCTAAGGAGCAGATTTCCGTCAGCTCTTGGATACGAGTTTGAAATTACACATTAAGCCATACACTTATGTAGTCGGGGTGAGTCGCTACGCGTACGACTCGTGCGCCAGATAGCTCTGCAAAGTGGTTATCTTGAAACTGGGTTCCATCGGCAGTTTACTCTTAGGATCGATATTGACAGGGAACTACTGTTTTTCTCACCTGCATGGACATCAACCAAGGGATCAGATCTCCATCTGACCGATTGCCCCTGCTCAGACTGTCCAAAATCGATTGCTTCGCTATTCCTCCCTCCAGCGCGACTTGGATGACAACCAATGGTTCTGGGAGCGTGTTTTGATCATCCTTTAACGGGGGGAGCAAGACGAACAGTTGGTGCGCTGGTGCGTCGCTCATCAGTTGCAAGTCGTTCGGAGAGTTTTTATAGTGCGAGGAGACGTAAAGCGCCATGATCCGCTGGAGGAATAATTCAGATGCAGGATGGAATGAGAAGAGGGTGTCACGAGAGATAGAGTAGAGATTGCACTGAGAAGGGTGTGGTGTGCCTTGTGTCGTTGTGGGAGGAAGGATTGTAGCGTCCAGACATAATAATGTATTGAGCCACCGCTCGACTTGGTCGCCTATGCCATACCGGATTGGTTCTTCGAGTTTGATCTCGCGCAGCGTCCGCGCCTTGAGACTGCTCCCAGCACCACTCCCAGACCCAGCCAAGGCATTCTTCGCAGGTTTAACGACGGACGGTGCATTTGCTGCTGCCTCAGCGTCGACACCGTCTTTAGTAAGCGACGGACGGGTGCTCTCCCGCAGTTGTTGAATGAGCTTTAGCGATAATGAGCGGCCTGTGCCTTCGTAGCCGGAGATGGTTGATGCCATGAAGACCAGATACGGGCCAATGAGGTTGCGGACCAGTGGGAGTGGAATGGCAGCTGCCTCGTCGATGATAACTAGTTCTGCTTGGCCGAGCACGTGAGCGTCTTGTGGTTGGATGTACTATAGCACGTCCAGAGTGATGAATTAGCAGCTTGTGTCAAAGGCAGGATGCTCACCTGGATAGTCTGACGATGCCCTTTGAACACGTTCACCCTTACGATGGCCTTGTTGAAATCTGGATTGGTGCTCTGAGCAATGTCGTAGTCTAAATGCTCTTCGTATCCTAGTGCATCTAAGCCCTTGAAGATGAACTCAAAGAGCGTCCTCAAGTTCTCGGGGCTAGGGCTGGTGACGAAGATGTTGGAGTACCCGTGCGCTAGCGCGGCGGCTATTGCAAGCCCTAATGCAGCCGACTTTCCGCGACCTCGTGCGGCGGTGAGGGTTACAGTCGACGATAATGTCTTTTCCGCGATGGCATCTACGAATGTTAAGATGGCTTTCGCCTAGCAAACCGCATCAGCGGGAGATTCATTCTACCATTAAATAATTATGCGACATACCTGATCAAGCGTCCTCGCGAGCTTCACAAGTTCCCCTACGGGTTTGGTCTCCGTCAAGCCATCTTTCAGATCTTTGAGCTCCACTTCAGCCTTCTTTTGTTTCCCTTTCCCAATATCGCTGTCCTCGATCGCCGAGATGTTCTTGCCACGTGATATCGGTAGCACATTAAGTTCGTCATCAAGGACTAGGCAATCCTCACATGATCCGAGCGATAGGATGAAGCGCTCGTTGAATCTAGCCACAACGTCGGAGTGGGCTGAGGTGCGATATCTTGAGTGAACGTCCTGCACGAGAAAACAAGCGCGTTAGGCCGCAGGCGCGCAGATAAGCCGATGATACTTACCATACTCATGGTGTACAGTTGACGTAAGGAAGACATCGTCTTTAACATCAAGACCACTATCCCTCCTCCTTCCACTGTCTCGATCGTTCGTGCAAGGAGGTTCGGCGTAACGGCCTCAAAATCTTGCAAGATGCACATGCCGTACGTGTTACCGAGAATTTTTTGTGACTCCTTGTAGTATCTGATATATATAGCGAGGGTTAGATCAGATCCAATCTTGGGGGCCGTCACTACTCACTCACGTATATCGTATGTCCGTCACAGTCAAGAATAGCTCAAATGCCGTTTGTTGACCGGCTTCCCTCTTCCCCCATTTTGTCTCCTTTCGTGCTCTTGCCTCCCGTTTCTTCCGATGTCTAAATGAAGCAGTCGACAGTCAGCTCACTGAAGATGTGGGGAAGTACGCGTGACACACGTCGTGAAGCCAAGCTCCTTCTTATAGCACCAGAGCACTGATGGTCTTGCAGATACACGAGCTTGCGATAACAGGTAGTGAAGGTTGACGACCTAGGGGGGTATCACACAGTGAGCAAGTGACATGTAAAGGAAACCCGGCGTACTGACTTGATCCTTGGCCTTGTCTCCAACAAGAACAATAAACGATCGGTGGTTCTTCTTGACGTTATTCGAAATCAGGACGGGGAGTCGGGAGTCAAGCTGCTTTCGCATATCTGAAATATGTTATTGACGCCGGCGAGGTTCGTGAGAGCAGGACGGATAGTGAGGTTTCTAAGCGAAACCGATAAGCGAGAGCAAGAAGCAAAGACGGGAATTCAATATTGAATAGATCGAAGGAGCTGGAACAGGCAATAGAGAGGGCGGGTAGGGAACAAGAAACAGACGCCGGTAAAATCGTTCGGAGTTTACGGATATACAGAATAGATCAGGGTCCACACATTCCCGAGTGTTTGCTCATGAATGGATGCAAAGATGAGCAGGCTCTCAGTCGTCTGAATGAATACTCCTAGTCGCTGGTATGGTAGTGTGCTCAGCGAATCATGAGCCCTTGTATAACCTGGACTGACTAATCGCCCCGCTCAACTCTTCGGCACCCCCCGATGTCCCGTCTTGAGAAAGGACACGTCGACGTTGACTTTTCCAAGATGAAAGGCATTGGCTCTCTCTCCTCGCTGCACCTCTACACATCCCCATTATCCGGATGCAGTGCCCGTATCCGTACAACCCTCGCTTTCAAAGCCTCTTTCATCAATCAACTCAAAGTCTCCGTCACAGAGCATTCCATCCCCTTCACCTCTGAGGAACTTCAATCAACCACGTACCTGGCCAAAAATCCCAATGGAAGTGTGCCATGTCTTGTAGCGAAGTTCCGACACCCCGAGACCAAGGCTGGCCAGGAGAATGAAGTGATCATCACCCAGTCCCCTGCAATCTTCGACTTTATAGAACAGACTTTCCCGACACCGCCACTAATTCCTTCAATATGCGCTCCTCGGGAACGTACCCTAGCGCTCTCGCTGGCCTCTCTCGTGGCATGCGACATCCAGCCCCCTCAAAACTCACGGATTCGTGCCAAGATCGCTCATGACTTTGGCGGAGACAGCGCAGCCTGGGCTCGAGACGTCTATCAACGAGGCTTTTCGGTGTACGAGACCTTGATAGTCAGAGCACGGAAAGAGGGGCAAGAGGTGGAAGATTCTCTGCCAAATGAGAACAAGGCTGAAGCGAGATTCAGTGTGGGACATTCCATTACGGTGGCGGATATCTTTCTAGTCCCTGCTGCTCAAGGGGCACTGAGGATGGGAGTGAAGTTGGAGTCATGGCCCGTATTGAAAGCGGTGGTGGATGAGTGCTGGAAGGAGAAGGCGTTTCGCGACAATGGGCTAGGAGGGCACGGAAGGCTGGTGCATTAATCTGCTATGAATTCAGTCTTCGAAACAAGATTATGAATTGTTTAACACATCATAAACAAACGCATTGGAAACCTAAGAGAAGGACCGTCAAGTAGCCATGAGAATAGAGGTGTTTGCACTTGGATGGAGTAAGAAGGTGCAGAGGATAGCCGCGGCCATCAGCATTTTAGGACGCTCAAGAGATGCAGCCATATCCGCACGTCTCTCCTAGTCAAAAAATATCACCACAGCGACACCCGCGAAGCTGGCGAACGGCGCGGGATCCATGTCCGCAGCGTCGATGTCGAGAGCGGGATGTACAGATTCTTCAGTGAGAGACAGGAATTTTCAAGGACCTGATCAATAATTGTGAGTAGCAACTCTGGTGGTGAATGGACTTCCAGCCGTACGCGTGCTTTCCGACGACGTCCATGAATCCTGCACATCGTGACTTTTACGATGCAAAGTCGTCGCCACACATATGTTTCTGGGTATAAGACACTGCTAGAGGGGTGTTGTGCGACACCCTGAGAGCGGGGTTGATACGGGTTATCCATGACGAACTCGGAGCATCTGGAGGATATGTGGCTTTGGGGACGGCCCGGCGCTCCATGTGTTCCTGACCACTTAATTCTAGCGTGTTGGTGCTGAGATCTTTACGAGTTCTCGAAGACGCTCCGCGGACCAGTTTTCGGGTGGGACCGAGGGATTCACGCTGGTAACTCAGCTGGGAACTGGTTAATTTCTGAAGGGATTGTATTGGGACATGTACAACGAGTGATGTGGCCACACATGTAACGCCGGA
>WSTV01000140.1:5249-61851 GCA_019632285.1 Tulasnella sp. 332
AATCGGCCAGTTTCAAAGGTCTTGGCGAGTGAAATGGAGTGAAGCTGGGGAAGGTAGGTCTATAGTTGGGCGACTCAGAGATAACAGCGGCCGCCACAGGTACAGTATGGCCATCAATGCACTAGTAATGGCTTGACATTCTATGGAGATCATCCAGAATGTCACATTGAGGCAGGAATCAACATAGTCCGAGCAGTGGTTGACAAGTTCCATCGGATGGTATTAGACATGGCGTCGGCAGTGGCAACGACAGCGGCGCCAGTCAGGGGCTTATCAGGCAACATGGACGACTTGGTTGACAATGCCAGTGTATCTATGTCTATCCTTTCTAGACAGTTTTACTAGAGTACCAAAAAAACGGGAGGTTGACCAAAAAAAATCTTCAAAAAACCCTCGGAGCAGTAAAAGTGCAATGGAACCATCATTGGAAGATGGAATTCTTCCCGGAATATTTTTGACACACGTGGGCTACCATACATCACGGTGTCGCCTTTGCGCAGACGCAATATGGTCACATTTTCGTCCTCCTTCCTTTCAAAGGTGAGTTCTTCCAAAGGGCGACACCCGGTCTGATATTGTTGCGCAAGAGGGGACGCATGGGTCGGGCGTTGTCGTACACGAGGCAGGTGCCGGTGGTAACGGTCGAGTGAACTATGTATAAGAGCCATGGTAATTTCAAGCCCAAACCCAACGATAATCTCATTAGATTTGGACAAGGCTATCATCGGCTTTGTGATGCGATGCGATCATTACCACCGCAAGTCGGGACAGAGCATCTGATTTCATCACGGAGCTTCGGAAGTACCTACAACGCGTAAGAATTGAAGGGTCAAGAGCAAACGCTGACTCAACAAAGGGTATAACTGACCGCTCTGTCTCAGGCCGTGTCCTAGTGTCTTTCGAAGACCGAAAGGCGACCGAACATTCTTAGCCGATCTACATTCTAGATCAATAATACCTAGGTTTGCAGAAAGATGATCAGTTGTTGCATCCTTCAAGTGGGATATGAGAGCTCACTTCCGTTGCTCTCCGTCCAAGTAGCTCCGAGTTCCCACACGCTCGATGCCGCCTGCTTTTGAAAGTCCTTGAGGGCTTTCGCTCGAGGGGAACGACTCTGTAGTGTTTATATAAACGAGAAGGATGCAGCTTATAGGATCTCCAAGAGAATGGTACCGCACCTTCCGTCGTCACAGAAGAAAATGAACCAGTAACTTGAGCCAAACCGCATCCGGTCCTTCAAACGCCACACCAAGGAAGGCTTCGCTGGCGCTCCCATCCTCAGCCTAAACAGAAATTTCGTCACCCCGACCATTCATTCCGTATCGATGTGATCTGTTTGGGGTATACCACTCCTCTCAAAAGTTGCTTTGATGGATTTGACCGCGGACACCGCTCGACGACGAGCGCTTCCGAACTTGATGACTTTCATTCACACCGCCATGCCTGTGACCGCTCGTTGTGAAGCTCGCGGGTATAATGACCTAAGAACTGGCCCTGGCGCCGTACAATTGATATGCGTTCACGTTGCCTCATGAAGCGTGAGGTTTTAAGATGGTATAGCCAACATTAGCGAACGTTCATCTCCCCACTCACTTTGGGGACGGCGGCGGCGGACGAGCTGGGACATAGAATACCAAGGTGACAGGCAGTGCAGCAAGAGGTGATGATGCGGTGGGGGAGGCGTGGTGGTGGCAGGCGCAGATGAATACTCGCGGAAGCGGTGACTGGGAAGCGTCTGATCAAGGCGATGCTCAGATTGGTGAAGCTGGACTTGGACTTGTCGTTTAATTCAAAGGTACCAGATGGGGCCTTGTCGGCGAGGCAGGTCTCCAAATAGTCGATAAGCTATTCGTCGTCACGTCGTTGCCCTTGTGCGAACGCAACCCTCTTCATTTTCTGTGAGAATAGGGCGACGTTTTCGTCCTCTTTCCCTGAGTTCTTCTACAGGCGACATCCGATCCGACATCTTTGCGTGAGATTAGAGAGGACGTGGTAGACAGTGTGAATCAGATCCGGTTTGTCGTTTCCAATACGAGGCAAGGCAGGGGTGATAATGATCGAAATGATTCAGGCACAGCTGGCCAACCAAGTCAAGTAAAAAAGTATATAGCCTCACGGAGGTTCGGCCGGCAGCCAAGCACCTATGCCGATGCAGTTGTGCGGGAGATCGAATTTAGCCAGCGGGTGGGTGGTGCAGCCCCATTCCATAGTTTCATCATTCAGCAGAACTTACCTGATGAAACAAAGTCGATTCGCGTCAGCCATGACCCTGTATTTATTCTCGTCGAATACCCGAGAGACCAACCGAGTTAAATGGAATTCCGCTCTTTCCGACCAAATGTCGACTTGCATCCCATGATGATGGCATCCCGCTCACATGGAGATAGCAGTGAACTGGAGTGGGAGGAGGACAGCCTTCGCTCCATGGATTGCCCCGGAGGCCGTCCGCTGGTTTGGGCCAAAGAGGACCCCGGTCATAAGGCTCGAATGGATACCGTCGTCAACGGGAAGAAAGGCCTTGGCCGAACTATTGTTTGCGATGGTGGCAAACGCCGATCACCGGTGTAGGACGTCAGCTGTGGGTGCAAGGTGAGCCTCCGAGAGGGAAAACTGGACATCAACACCGATTCGTGATATATGGTCGTCGTGAGAGAAAGAGAAACGATATCGATCCATACATACAAGTGAATTCGGCTTACCGTCTTCACACTTGACTGTCCGTCAAAAGTTTGAACCGGCACGTTCAGATACTTCACTGCATCCAAGATTTCTTGGGGTCCTAGCCAAAAGAACCGAATGTGAGCCAAGATAAGGGTCGAGGGAGATGGCAACACCATCGGAGAATCATTGGCGCCCTTCGATAAGGCATTTCTGCTGGCTGGCATCGTGTCCCACACCAACCATCTACAAATCATGCATTCGACTACCTGCATCGTTGGTCTCCTGTGGGCCGCCGCAGCCGCTAGAGCCCAGGTCAACTTCACTGTACAGGCGGCAGATGAGACGCACATCCAGTGAGCCGTTGCTGCTTGAATTTTGATCTTGACGGCGGTCCCGGTCGAATTGTAACGTAATTGACCTTATCTTTATCGCCCCAGATTTACCGGGTGAGTAGGAGACGTAGCTTGATGTTCTATTCGTTGGCTGAGGTTTTGGACACGAATGAATCAATCTGAAACTCGCTTGACATAAAGGGCGAGTCGCCCCACAGCACACGAACGCTTACCAAACTTGACGTCTCATTCGTTTCATATGTAGGACTGGGCAGACCAGGCCGACTATTGCACTTCGACACGGTACACAGAGACTATAGGTAACACCGCGAGCTTCACATTCACTGGTCAGTCCAAGTTCCTTACGGGTCTTGGGGTATGCTGTTGATCCGAACCCCTACTGCAAATAGGTATTGCGGTATATGTGATCGGCACCGTCGACTGTGACTGGTCTGGGCTGATCGCCATCGGACTGGACGGTGAAGCGCCGATCACCTTCAACCGTCGCTCGTGTCCCAACGTCACAGGACAGTCGCTCTGCGAGTACCCATGGTTCACAGCGACCGACTTGCCCAACCAGAGTCATACAGTACTGCTCAATCTCACAGGACCTAATCCAAAGTCGACACCCTCGGGCAACATCATTGCAGATATGCGGTACATTATGTGAGTGTGCTCCTCCCTCTCGCGAATTACCTATGTCGTTGAGAGTCTCACCAGAACCTTTGGTTCACTATTAGATATACGTCTTTGAACCCAAACACACCTTCAAACGTGACCACAGCCGCATCAGCTGCTCCAACAGCGACTACTGCAGTGGCGGCGTCCTCCAGCTCAGGTCATACGCACACTGGAGCCATCGCTGGAGGGGTCGTCGGTGGCGTACTCCTCCTCCTATTAATCGCCATCGTCCTTGGCCTCCTCTGGCGTCAGAAGGCGAAAAACGAACATGCGCGCGAGCAAGCAGACCTTCTCGGAGATGGCACGATGAGAGCAGTAGGAGGACTATCACCGTACTGGGACAACCACCACACGGTTCCAGGTGCCCAGCATCCTTCGGCCATGTACGATCCTGTCACTGTTACGTTCGGACCCGCCGCAGCCCCTGTCATAAGCACCCCGGGGAGCGATCTGTCCAAAGTGGAAGGAGGAGGGTTTGGAGGGGCTCAGCCAGGCTGGCAACCATATGTGGACGCAAACTCTGGCGTTCCTGGCGTCGCTGTCGCGGGTACCAACAGCGCACCTTCATCATCCGCTGGGGGAGAGTTCAATCCGTACGCGCCGCCGCAGATGTATGCTAACCACTTGGACGCGGGCGTCGCTGCTGTGCGAGATGGCAAAGGAGGAGTGGTTCCAGTGACTGGACCGTCTCCAGCGCTATCCAACACCTCTGGGACTGGATCGCACAATACTGAAGACCTGGTGCATCGGATCGCTTCAACCGTGGCGGCGATGATGAGAGGGGATGGGGGGGTTAACAACGCAGCATCGCCGCCACCACTGTATCAAGAGCGCAGTTGAGGCATGAGTGCATAGTGCATGTTACGTCTTCCATCGTTCTTACACGTCGGCGGGTGATAAAAATGCACTCTGGATGTATCATAGTACTTGACTAGCGCCGAGGTTAGTGTCGCGAGTATGGATGGTACCCGCCAACCTTGCTCCCTCACTTGCTTCCTCCTAATGTAGGAAATCGAGTGGATCTCGTCTTTTGCATTATTCATTTTGCGATGCGATGCGATCTTTGCGGGTTCGCTTCGCTTCTATCTCACATTCTATTTCACATTCTCATTCACCCTCCATCCACCTTCGTTGGTTTGGCCATTTCGCCTTGTGCGCTTTACATATCGTACGGCTCCTGGATCAGGGAATACACGCAAGCGGGCTGCGAGATCATGAATAAAAAGACAAAGATACACGGATTACACGGCTCGAGTCCGCATCACTCAGCCGCAGACTCATCAGGACCTTCCTGCGCTTCTAGTTCCTCTTGCTGCTCATCGCCGTCACCTCTCAAGAGCTCAACGTCCCTCACGATATACCTTGGCAGCTCAAACTCCGTACTGGTGTCAATGCTTTTGGAGAGGTTGACGCCGAAAGCGATACCACCCCGTGGGGCCAGGCGCCGCTTCGCGTTGGGTTGAGCCACTTCCTTCGATTTGAGAGCGGCCTGAAGCACGGTCGGTATGGCGTTAGTGTGAGTGCTGGTAGTAGGATTGTGATAGTGTGGTCTCGGGCTCAGAATGAGATGTGAGTGCGAGTCCAGATCCACGAGTGACTTTTCATGTTCGAGATCGTGTTCTGGAGGTAGAGAGGAAGATGATAGTTGTCGTTTTTTCTTCCGAGAGGGGGCTTTGGCAGGCTTGTGTTGGCGCTTCTTGGTCGGAGCTCGACGTCTTGGGGACGGGAAGACATCCTCGTCAGCTTCAGCTTCATGTTCTTCCTCATCGCCAGCTTCGTCGTCTTGGTCATCCATTATTCCTTCAAAGTCTTCCAGCCCCAATCCGATAGTCATCTCCACCTCTCCAGCCTCACGTTCTTCGTCTGACCCGACTTCTCTTTGCTGCAGTGACTTTTCTCCTTCCAAGTCCCCTTCCAGCTCCAGCTCTGGCTCCTGTTCAATAGGTGCCTTTCCTCTCTTCAACCTCAGCCGTATCCTAGAGCCAACATCTGACGATCCCATTTCACTTTCCGCTCTCTCGTCACCCAATCCCTTCCGCTTCCCATGACCCGCAGCGCCAACACTGGCTCCTTTCTTCTCATTCAACAGGGTAGAGTAACGTTGGTCCAACTCCTCTCCTTCCTTCAGCATGGTGCGTTTTCTTTCTTCAGGTGGTATGTCATCCATGCCCTGAACGCGGTCAAACGAGTGGACATCCATGACCCTGAGCTCATCCATCCGTTCGCGTAGCTTGAAGTGCTCGTATTGCAGCTTCTCTTTCTCCCTGAACCGCTGACGCTTCTCGAATGTCTCGTATTTGCGATGTCGACGTTCGTAAACGGCATCGGATGTGTCGACAACTTCCTGTACAATGATTAAAAAAACCAATGATGATCGATCAGTTGACCCTATGGCCCATATTATCGAGAGAGAGAAAGGAGTCAACGCCTACCTCTAGGACTGCTCGAGCCCTTAAGCGACTGCCCACTGCTGATTGCTCTTCAAGGAGAGAGAACTCTGGTGTTTGTATCATCTCTTCTCTCCTGGACTGCTGCTGCACTTCCGGCCGATCAAAGTAGCTTTGGTGGGGCTCCTCATCCTCCCACTGAGACGCCGAGGGCGCCTGGGCCGAGTCGGTTGTGATGAGGAACACGGCGTCAGGCTCCACGGTGTACTTGTTTTGGACTGGCGTTCATTTAAGGAATGATGGCAATAAGTTGAGGTGACGCGTTCATAGAGGGTTTAAATGAAGCTACAGCTTGGTATAAGACTCACCAGCACGCTGGTGAGACTCTAAGATCATCACATCCACAGCAGAACTCCCAATCCCAGGCCCGCCTCGCCTCGATCGAGGGGGCTGAACGCGTCTTGTAGCTGCAGTCGCAACGGTCGGCTTCGTTATCTCACCCTTTGACTTTGGTGCAGCTGCCGGTTTCTGATCTTTCTTTCCATCTTGATGCCTATCCGCTGCTCTAGCTTTCTTCGCGGGTCTTGGTGGTGGCGAATTGGTGGTAAACATGTCCTCCGCAACCGGAGCGATCTGAGCTCGTCGCTTCCCCAAAGCCTTGGATGAGGGGACCGGAACCACTTCCGATGCATAGCTTTTCACATCCTCCTCTCCAACACGCAGGACTTCACCATTCGGGTCTGTCGAGATGAGAGGCCGGGGCGTATGTGAAGGCGGCAGGGCAGTCGAAGTCGTTTGGGGATTGACTGGAGCGTGCTGGAAGTGCTTTATTGGAGGATACCCTGGAACTGCGACCCCTCCTACTGATAGAGGGCTGGAGGGCGACATGCCTATAGGTCTCGTGAAGCAGATTATATGCGGAATACGAGTTTGAACTGTTGTGTTTTGGACCCTGAGTGAGATGATCTCCGGTTTCTGGTTTTAATGTAGGGAGAGACGGAAATAAGTGACTATCTGCACAAATGAACGAACTGATTATAGTACAGTGATGCAAGGCAGAGCAGGAACAGAAGTCGTATCAAAAACCTCCAAAAGACAAAATGAGACTCAGGTAGCGTTTGGGAGCGCCGTCCACCTGGTGCCCCTTCGGGTGACGAAGCAAGCCTCACCATCTGTATTGTGGTGTGACCATGCAGTTAAACTAGAAGGCGCAATATTGGTCACCTAGGAAGCGCGAAAAGACAAATAAGTAGCCGGATACTGAGAAGACAGAAAAGCTTGGGCTGACCAAGAACCGTTTTCCTTCTGCCAATGCATCCTTCCCCAACGATACAACATCCCAGACCGTAAGCTGACCCTCCCGCATTGGGTCGTGTTTCACTACACGAGTATCCCGGAAGCGGATGACACAGAAGTTTCGGACATCCCGTGGTGGACAGACGTCCTAAATCAGTTGTGGTTGCTGATCCTTAGCTCTAACATGGAACAGAGCCGGTGAGATACTCACATCAAGCTCTTTGCTAATGACCTCGCCGACACGTTCTCGAGCGAGATTGGACTTGCTTCGAATGACTGAAGCAAGCCATCCAGACTCTTGTGGTGAAAGGTCTTTGATCAGCGAGTGTATGTCTTGTGATTCTTCCAGCTCGTCGTAGACGTCTTCAATGTGACTCGAAGGGTAGTCTGACACGATAACGTAGAGGTGTGAGAAGGACCTCGGAGGTAGTAGACAAGTCGTGGAAGTTGCTGACCATCTGCAGGTGGCCTGAAGCCTCTCGCAATACCATCCAGTCTCTCCGCAATGCCTTCCCACTTTCCCATTCTCTTCTCAAAAGCATCTCGAAGCTTGACTTCCTCGTTTGACCGACGATTCTATAGTCAAAACATGATTTCTGGATGAATGTCAAGTCCCCCCAGCATCTTGAAGACCAGGACCTCACCTGCCATGCATTCTCCTCTTGCCTTTCTTCTAATTCACACCTCGGCTTTGGTCTTATGTCCCCCCCTTGATCTTTCAGAGCCTCGATATAGGCCACAGGGAACGACTTCGTCACTACGATATCCATCAACATAACCGGTCCTCCATCTGGCGTCAGGCTCCTCAAAGTAGCAATGAAGGGTAGGGTAGAGTTCTGGAAGCCCAATTTTGTATCCCACCGTGCGAGCGTCGTCGAGTTCCCGTGTAGCTGGAGATGAACCCCTTTGTTATATGCTTCAAGTGGATCGATACCATCTTTAGTGCCTAGAAGCTGTTGACACACCGAGATCAGCAATTCAGCAAACTTTCAGGATCTCACAAGCTTACCCTTGCGCCCGAGACGGAGATCTTAGTGCCAACCTTGAGAATGCCGCGTTTGATCGCGCGAGCTATTGGCTCGTCAATCGTTGCCCGCAGTCGATACCACCCATCCGTCACATCCAGCACTGGAATCCCTACCACGGGCTCCCCCTCCTCGGTGATGCCAGTCTCCCCTGGTGTGATAGCAGAGACACAGACAGTCATCGGTCTTGTCGACGACGCGTCACCTTCAGTGATGAGCCGGAAGGCGGGCCGCTGGACTCGATTAAGCTCCCGCTCATAACTTTCAAAGCACAAAACGTCAGCCGAATGTTAAACAGATGGTACATAGGAGGTGTAAACGCACCGATACAAAAGCTGATTCAAGACCTCCTGAAAGGTCCACTTGTCCTTCAAACGGTCCGGAGACGCACAGATCAGGCTGGCCAGTTTCCATAGGATCATGGCCCAGTGGTTGTCTACCCACGCCGGCGTCGCAAGGCTGCATCCCTTCTCGCGGAGCGATGCGAGTGCATCATTCGTACCTAGAGGGTGGAGTTCTGCGCTACCGGACGTGACTTGGGAGAAAGTCGGGGCATTAAAGCGGTAATATTGAGCGTTTCGTAGATTGATGCTTGGGATCTCATTTGGTCTGTGATAGAAGCACGAGAAGGTTGATAAATCATATGTTAACGCCCTCAGAGCTCAAACTCACACTCCTCGACGATAAAGTTCCTCTGCTGTGTATGACTTCGGCACGATCCCATGCCAGTACATGCTGTTTCGCTCAGGTGGTGGAGCTAACAAGCAGGGCGATCAGTGCGGAGTCTCTCAATCATGCACATTGACCACTCACTTAGATCAAAGACAGCCCTCTCACGATCCTTTCTCCGCTTCTCCTCCGCCATTCTCTCCTTCTCTGCTGCAAGCGCTGCCTGCTCTTTCTGCTTCTGTTGCATTATGTCGGCAGGAGTCCGTCCCGCAACTCCGGGCTTTACGCCAGACTTGAAGGGCGTCGCAAACACCGCACGAGCAGGACGCGACGAACGAGGTGTCAAGGGTAAACTTGTTGGGGTTAGTTTCACGGGAGTAGCGAAGCCAAGTGCAGGGGCAGGTCGCGTTTGAGAGGAAGAGGTAAATTGAGACGCGGACGAATGGCAAGGGTTGAGAGGGGAACCTTGGTATGCAGCGGGGCCGACAGAGTTGATTCGGGAGCGAATGGCAGGGGGGACGAAAGCAGGGGCATTCTGTCTTCCAGAAGGCGGTGGTTGAATCCGGTGGACGGGCGATTGAAATTTTGCGGCCGGGATGGGTGGTCTCGCGATTGACGGGACGTTCTCCACTGAACCCAACACTTTCCTCCCCACTGATGGAGAGGCTTCGACGGAATCCTCTCGTTGCCACTCGGCCAGCCTTTGGGACGCGATTTCTAGCGCCTGTTGAGATGGTACTGTCCACTCATTCCCAACGCGAGAAGTTGCACCAGAGTAGATTTTGAACGCGGGAACGAATGATGCTTGAGATGCTGCTGGTCGGAACCATTCCGCCATATCAGGCTCAACGCTATTGGCCGGTTCCTCATCGACTTCGACCATCGAAATGTCAAGAATCGGCGTGATGGTTGGCGCAGTTCCTTCGGGTCCACCTATATATAAGTCCCTTAAGCAGAAGTGCACTAATCGCGTCGATTCAACCCACAGTCTGTATTACTAAGCTTCTCCGGCTCTTCTTGACTGGAAGGAATCACTTCTTCTGTTGACTCTATTGCTGAATATGGTTGGATAGTGGCTTCCAAGACCAGAGTTGCGCACCCACCCTTTGACGAAGATGCTACGCCGTAGGAATCTTCTTGGATTTTGGCTCTGCCGCTCCCTCCTAAAGCCATCTCAATAGCCTTCTTCCGTCGAGCCTTCGCTCCGGGAGAGGATTGACCAGTATTGGATGAACGCGGTTGTCGCGGTCTTCCGTCGCGTTCCTTTTCCGCGCTCAACCTCGGTTTCTTTCTTGCTGGGGATTTGGTGGCATCTGGGTTCTCTTTCGTATCATGGTTTCGTGTAGAGCTGACCATAGTGGTGAGGGTATTGTTTGGGGTCGTGATTGAGACTGTTGTGTCAACAAACAACGCGCCCAAATGTCCGTTGCCACGGAGATCTCCATCCAGTTTTCGTCTCACCCATTCTGAGGCCAATGCGGTCACTTCTCTCAAGGTCTGCTGTGCTGAAGCATGGAAGGGTTTTCATAAGAGCCAACTCTACGAAAGCTGTACCGTCAGCTGTACCTCTAGGTCAGCCGTAACTCTACCCATCTGAATGTGCCGCAGGGTTCTTCTGATCTAAAACATGTTCAGACCAAGAACTCTCGGGCTCGCGGCTCCGGGTCTTAACACAAGACTCTCGGAAGCTAGCAGGATTGATCGCCGAATCCCAAGAACGGCCGAGCAAGCGATACTCAAGGCCGCGACAGGCGAATGCTGGGGGGACTGAACTCGGTACAGAGCTCAATCGTGCAGTCACCTCATCACCCTCCATCGCTTCAACTGCTCCGCCGACAGCGAATGACAGCCAAAAATCCCTCCTGGAACGCTCTGGTCAAAGGCAGCGCGGTGCTACTCAACAGCCCAAAAGCTCGGGCCCACGCACTCCGAGGCAGCCTAATACAAACCCAACGTCGCCGCAATCACATCGCACTGGCGGCAACGAGCAACGACCCCAGCGATTCGAGGAGGCTCGGAACCAGCCGATAATCCCTCCATCGGCAGATCTCTCAGCTCCCTCTGTCTCCAGGCCTCCATTTGGTCGTGGAACGTCGAGGCCAAATCGTAGACCCCTCGGGCCCACATTCGCGGAAAGAACGAGGAAGAAGCTCCTCCAGGACACTTCCGACTTCCGACGCAGCGTGACGAAGATGAAGATCCCGGACAATCGCGACGAAGAAGATGCGGACAAGCTCGTCATACAGCAGCCGCAACGGTCGATGCCCCTGTCGGACCTCCGTCGAGTGCTGGAGCCTACCGCGCTGCTCTCTAAATCGCCTCCTCTGCCCCTCCAATCCCCAAAGTTGGATATCCTCAGCTCGAACATCAAGTACCAGATGGACATGGAGCGCTTGCGAGCTCTACCGGTGACGAGTGAGGGGCTGACGGTGACACAACGTGCATTTCACGCCATGACGAGGAATCCTACTATTACTGTCGAGAGAAAGAGGAGGTCATTGGAGCGGATTGCGAAGCTTGTCGGAGACAAGCTGCCACCCAAGCTCCAGCAGGTATACAAGTCGAAGTAGATCGCTGCTTGATAAATCCAATGAACTCTTTCCTTTTTTTTTCTCGTCCGTTTTAGTTATGTAGATAAGGAATCGTTATCTCTTGGCCCTCATGAATTGCCTCAGATGTGTACTGGAGATCAATCGGGGTGACACAGCCCGATTCTCACGTAGCTCAGCCCGCTGCGAGAAACACCAGTAGTGCCCCTCTCGCAGCCTCCGCCATCACTTGTACCCTGCCTTGACACGAAATATGGTTATGTGGAATGCAGCAAGGACAAAAGTGCAGCTTCGGTCAGACTGTCGTCTTCCGAGATAGTCGCAACCCTTGACTGACTAGCATCTCTCCTACGGCCGTACTTATATAGTCTCGCCGTGCAGCGACTTCGAGGGCTAGAAGAGAAGAAGGAAGCACTTGCAAAGAAGGCCCGTAGGGATATCGCCACTCTCTTGGAGAAGGGCAAAGTCGACACGGCGAAACTGAGGGTAGAGACAATGATCAACGAAGATCTCTCCTTGGAGCTCCTTGAGTTACTAGAGCTGTATTGTGAGCTGCTTGTCGCTCGGTTTGGAATACTTGATATGAAGTCAGTGAACGAGACGCTTCGCCTTTGATGACTCTTATTCGTGCTAATGATACCAGTTAAATTAAATCGCAGCACTCGAGAACCTGACCCGGCCATCAACGAGGTGAGAAGTGGAATTGGTCACTCCAGCACGCGGAGGATTGAAACACGATGTTGTTTCTAGGCTGTATGCTCTATCATTCACGCTGCACCAAGGACGGAGGTCAAAGGTACGGTTCTTCACATCGTAATATGTCGACTGGGTAATCATGCTCGCTCATTGTTGCTTCAGAGCTTCACGTCTTGCGCGAGATGTTAACGCACAAGTATGGTCGGGATTTCACTGTTGGCGTCATGGAAAACCAAGACAACTGCGTCAACGATCGGGTGAGTATCTCATCGTGGATCGCGTTAATCTAACTTGTGGATCTATACTTCTAAACACTTTTATTTCAAATCCTAGGTTATGAAGAAGCTCGATATCCGAACGCCCCCAGACTCACTAGTCAACGCGTACCTCGAAGAAATCGCTAAGGGGTATAAGATTGGTTGGAAAGCTAATCCAACAGTCGCCGTGAAAGATGACGATGATGGTCCATCCGGTGGTTTGAAGGTAAACCACTTCACGCTTCTCCATGCTATTTGGCGGCTTATGTCGCTGTCCCCAAAGGACACGACTGCGCAGAGTGAATTGGAACCGGCACTAACAACAGAACCCCCAATCAAGTACATCGACTCCTCAGAAAAGTCTTCCATACCTCCCAGCCTCCCGCCTACCGAAGATGAGAAACCAGCGGGGAAGGCATCTCCACCCCCTCCCGCGGACGAGGATGACATCGCCGCATTGCAGCGTCGGTTCGCCGCATTGAAGAAGCGCTGATTACTACTAAAGAGAGTGGTCAGATAGCAATGATTATGGTGTGATATGATAATGCAGTGTGGTTGATGTATTGTACAAGATATGAGAGGCGGGAGTGCCGGAGACGATATCTATTTGCCCCTACATGAGCTTTAACTTCTTCATTGGCGGCTCACTGCTCCCTTGACCATGGCCTTGACCACCTGCCGATCCAGATCCAGACGCCTGCTGCCTGGCATCCTCTTTCTTCTTCCTCGATAGCGCTGAATTCCACATCTTCCCCATCTTACGCGCGGCATCTACGACAATCGATGGTTCCCCGTTGAACTTGATGGCGTTGGTGATCATCTGTTGAATGTCAGTTTCGATGCCGCCGAACGAGTCGTACTTTCCAGCCTGCACGTTCTGTTTGATCGTTCGAAGGTCTCGCGCATCTCTCCGATCGACGAGGTCGAAGTAGTGAGGGATTCCCAACGCTACCGGGTCGACTGGAACGCGGAAATAAACACCAGAACTGATGGTAAACCATATGTGGGTTAGTTTGGGCCTAACGAAATATTTAGATGCAACGGTTCACTCACTCGTCTCCCATCATAGTGTTAAGGGTCTGGATTACAAACGTCCGCTCAGCTGAAGACAGTTTCTTCTTCGTGACCTTCTGCCATTCGGCATCAAACGTAGCCTCCTGGGTATCTGCCGCAATATAGACATCTATACCTGGGGGGTTGAATTGGCGACAGTTTCTGAAAATCAGCCGCATGTCTGATTCAAATTGATCCATTGTCATATATTTGCCCTGCGTCAAATTCTGCTCCAGGGTGTTGAAGTCCATGGGGTTCTTGATCTCATCGTAGTATCTGTACGCATATCAGCATCGATCAGATCGTATGAGACTATTCGAGATAGCGTAGCGTCAACTTACGTGGGACAACCCTGAGCTATGGCATCCACAGGGAGCAAGAATGGAGCCGAGTTGTATGCGTCCTTCTTCAACAACCGGATGACGGATTTGCACTTCGCCGCATCAACGGGCATGCCTTTCGAAGGCGAAGACGACGACGGCCCTGGTGTCGAGTCCCTCGTCTTCACTTTGAGCTTAAGAGACGGAGCCGGTGTGCCGCTCGCCTTCCTACTCAATGCTGGGGTCGAGGACGAAGCCAAAGTGACCGCTAAGGGAGTGGCCGGCCGAGGCGGTGGTGCAGTTGCATGTATAGGCACAGGTGCAGCCTCCTTGAACTTCCTTTTCTCGCCCCTTTCCTTCTTGGGTTTCTCCATCGGCTCTCCCAACAAGTCATCAAAAGCGATTGTCTCTGCGACGGGAGGTTGAGAGGCTTTAGAAGGTGCCTTAGACTTTTTGACAGGCGAAGGCGTTTGCGTCTTCTCGGCTTCGATCATGTCGAGCTCTGCAAATAGAACATCCTCTTCCAGTGGGAGTGGCTTCGGAGCAGGTGGCTTCGGAGCGGGTGGCTTTGGAGTAGATGGCTTTGATGCGGGTGGCTTCGCAATAGACACCATAGGTCTTGTCGGCTTGGACGGCTTGGAGAGTCTAACCTTAGGGGTCGGCGTTGCGGAAGAGGAAGATGAGGTGAGGGTGATTGGAGGGGTTCCGTTGGTAACAGGTGGTGATGCCCTGGAAGTATTCTGTGGAGAAGAGCGAGAGAGGGACAAAGACAGTTTGAGAGGTTTTGGGGTTGCTCGAGGGGGTGCGGGCCCCGGTGCTGGTTCTGCCAGAGCTGTGAGAGCGTCCACCGCATCGAGACCTGTTATCCCGGGTGCAGAGGTTTCAGCTTCCAGAGCTAAGGCTGCGTGTGCCATATCGTCGGGCACTTCCACTGATGCTGCAGATGTGGTTGTGCGAGTTGTGTTGATAGCAGCCTCAAGCGCCTGTATACTTTTTGTCCATTCTGAATTCCACCAAGTTATCAGTACCAAATACTTAGTCAGAGTATCTAGCGACTCACGCTTCTTGAAAAAGTCGTCCATTGCTATTGCATGTCCATGGGCTGACGTAGCGGGAGGATTGAAGAGTTTGGCGTTGTTGATCATGAGGTGGAAATCGGCCTCAAAAGCGAACCGGTCAGGATATGCGCCAGCCTCGAGCTTCGCAGCCATTGTACTTAGATCCATAGGATTCTTGACAATATCGAAGTACCTGATACCGGCAGGAAGAAATTATTTCAGGTTATAAACAATTACCTGATGCAACACTCACGTTGTCAAACCCTCAACTATTGGATCGACCGGCTGCAAGAATATGGTTGATCGCTTATATCCCTGCACCTTCTTCAGGACGTTGCGGCATATTCGGAGATCTGCCAGTTGCATGCCACTGGACTGGCTTTTTGGTGGCTGCTTGACTTTCTTCTTGATCGTGATCACCTTCACTAAAGGGGATTCCGTGGCGTGGTTGGGCACCGGCGGAGGAGGCATGAGCTGAGCGTCGGGGAGCGCGCTCGGTGGAGCTGAAGCTGGCGAACGAACATCCCCAAGTTTGGCTGTGGCGAGTTTGAGTTTTGGGTGGAACGGAGAGCTTGGTCCTGGTGATGGAGGGTTTGGTGACACCAGAGAAACTTTCCTGTTGATTGTTTTGATCTTGATTGCAGCAGGCGCTGGTGAAGGCGCAGGTGGGGGGACCTCGGTGAGTGGGGTTGGAGGCAAAGTGATCTTTAGCGTTGGAAGCACTTCATCCGATGGTCGGTATATGAGCTCGCAGAGCTTGAGCATGCACATCCTGACTTGCGCATCAGTATCCGAAGCCCTTGAATCAACAAGACGTCAATACTAGGGGACTACAGAGACTAGTGAAAACCTTACAGGACGATCGGCATTATACACTCTCGCAAGCTTAACGCCTTGCCCACGGCCTGTTTCACCGACTTGGACATCGCATCGAGCTCCTTCCTCTGAGGAGTTTTCCTCTCTGCAAGTGGTGTAGTCCCATCATCCTCGATCAGTACGTCCTGCCTTGCACCAACCCACGGGATATCCCCGATGACGAAGAGGATCCCAAGGCTTTCGCCAAGGCCTCGGGCGACATGCCGTCGTATAACTCGGGATGAGTCGTTGGCGATTATTGCCATGACATATCGGATGAGCGTCTTGCTGGTATACCACTTCATCAGGAGAAGGCCGTCAAATGCTGCGATACGAACTCCGGTGTAATTCCCCTCTCTGTAAGCGCGATCCAATGGGTCAAATAGAATGCCAGTTAGCGGATATAAGCGTACCTTGTATATTTAAGGAAGATATTGCCATCGTTAGAGATCATGTTCCCCATCATGAGCATGAGGCTCCACTGGACAACACCTGGTAAGTGGGTACCTGAAGAAATGTTGGCGCGCAATGAACTCACTTCTAAGGCAGCAATAGACACTACATTATGCATCGATGGGACCAAACGATCCATCTCACGATACCGATCAACTTCAGAGGCTGCCTCCGACAGCAATGCAGCGGCTAAAGTATGCTCTGCTGGTGCCTGTGCCCTTTGAACCAGTTGAGATTGTTCGTTGGCGCGGACAGGTCCTAGCATGGAGAGAAGCGAAGATCCTAGCGCAGCAACGATGGTACTAATGTAAAGACCGTCGCTGAACTAGATATAGAATGGCCTTAGCTGAAGGCCATCTGTCTGTTCTCGGAAATGTCTACAGACCTTGTTCGTGGTATTATCATTGTACTTGAGTTGATCGATGAGGAACCGAGGGACGCTGTAATCCCAGACAGAGCTGTATGCCCATTGTCCCAGAGTTGCAATGATGCACTACCAAAACCATTTGAGTAATACCCTTCACATGATTTGCGGCACGGCTCACCTTTCGGACGAAATAGTCTGGTATATTGGAGAAATCGTTTGGACGGGGAATAAATCGTTGATTGAACTCATGCTTTCGCCCAGGCGGCGGGAAACACCATGTCGTGAAAATTTTCAGTAAGTGAAAGATGCCGATGTGGTCCAGGTCCGGGACGGCGCACTGTGGACAAAAGTCGAGGGGTAGTATCCGATTGACTGATACTCAACCGTGATCTTAATTGCAACTCACTCTGATTAGGAGCATTGCTGCCTCCATACGAACGCGATAGAAGTATTGAGGTATTAGGACCGTATGTGTCAAGAAACTCGACGTGATATTGGACGGCTGCTTGGCCAGAGCGTGCAAGGCCTTTAGCGAAGTATACATCAGCAAGGGTCACGCGATAGATGCCAAGCCACAAAACGCACCTGAAGCTGAGCGACTACGTCCTTATCTCTCTGTAGCTGCGAAACCCACATGAAGTCAGGCTGGTCGAATACGATGTCTCCAATCCACTCGAAGTCGGCATCCATCCGAATCCACTCGTATGTTGCGCCCGACATGCGCTGTTCGTCTTCCTCCGTCCAGTCCGCAACTTTCCACTTCAAACGCTCTGTTTCATCGTCCCATAGATTGCTCCCAAAGACGTCTTCCAAAAGCCCGATATCCTCGGCAGCCTCCTGGTCTCCAGCAGCCGCTGCTTGCGCTGCTGCTTTTCGACTCGCGTATCGTTTCGTATTGCGTCGGACACGTTTATACTTGGTGTTGAACATGACCTCATAGTGCTTCTGAGCCGATCGGATATCCAGAACATGTTCATAGGGTGTTCCGTCAGCTTCATGGATTCGCACGGTGATCGTGCCCTTGGAATCCACATCGTTAGTACATCTCCAGCACGAATTTCAAAGTGGAGAAACCGACCTCAAAGAACGCCACTGGCTTCAAGAGCGCCATCGCAGGGGGATTGTGCTTGTTCGCCTCATGCGCCGGACATACCTGCCTCATCATGAACTCGACAACAAGCTTCTTCCTATTGAAGTTGGCACTGAAGGTGAAATGCGGACAGCCGCTCGAGTATATCCATTGCTCTGCGAACGTTCTGGGGTCCACGCCGCTGATCTTTCTACAAGTGCGAAGAAACGAATTTGTCGACAGGATGTTGTTGTTATCGCTGATGGCTGACAAGAATATCTTGGGAATCACCCTCGAAAGCCCATGCGACGTTCCGGACTTGCCGAGATGTCGGTCAAGAATGTATAAGACGACTGGAGCCTTCAAGTTGACGAACGATAGAAACGCGGGGTCTGGCGGCCCGGCATGAGTTGGCTGGCAGATCGGAGGCTGTGTGCCTATATCTAGAGAGACAATCCGATCCATATCCTTCTTTAACCGGAAGCGATACTCGTTGTTCCCGAACATCTGACGGAAGAAGAGACCGGAGATGTAGAGCCCTAGTCCGTTCACCAGCCAGAGGTCTGACCACGTCTTCGGAATGATATTGATCCCAACCCATTGACACGCGAGTGCGTGAGCCAACGAATGCCTCGTCTCGAAAACTTGCTCAATGGCATCTTCCCCAAAGAGGAGGTCATTACTGATGATGGACATGGTCGCGCTGTCGAATCGCTTTGTCGGCAGCTCATCTACAAAAACGACTTTGTGGGAGCCAAATGGATAGGATCCGAGAGTGGAGTAGAACTTCATAGCTGACCGGTAGAAGCTAGCGGTGGTAGCCAGTTTCGACTCTAAGCCCGGTAGACAAAAGGCGTGCATGTCAGGCTGAGTGGATGCCTCTTCATCGTTCTCATTTTGTTCCACTTGCTGATCGGACGGAAGCTCCAGCACGTGGAATGGCCCTGCGGCGAACGCCAAGTGTTGGACAGAAGTGAGGACTGGCTGATTGAAAACGAAGATAGTTTTGGAGGAGTTGTAAGGGTGTGAAACCTGTAGGAGGATAATGAGATAGAAACACACAGCACTAGGGATTGAGAGATCTTGCCTGTTCAACTAGTTCTCCGCTCGCGACTACTACTGTTGGATAGTTGCCTTCATCTGCTCCGATATCTGGTCCATCGCCCTCCATACGGCCATCGAGAAACCGGGGGACCACGAATTGTAGATCCCATGTACAGCGTTCCCACAAGTTATCGATACACGGGACCCAGCAGCGAGCAGCGTCAGGGCTTGAAGGCGTCGTGTACACATGCGGAACACGCTGTTTGCAATATGAATATGACAAAGATAGTCTTAAACCAGTGACTCGACTCACATAGGGATATAACTCGGACGGTACCACAAACTCTAGGCCATCGGCTGGGTCTTGGAGCATATATTCGATCCTCACTATCACAGGAATCGCCTCAATGCCCGACGGGACCGGAATCGAGGCGCCAGGAGTAGGGGCGTCCATCAGTTGGTCTTTTGCGACATTCTACTCATGCATGTAAGCATTCTTCCAGCTGCAAACCGTTCTATGGGTGAACTCACCAGTCTTGTGGTCACCTCAGCCGGGAGGCCGATAGATAGTTCACCCTCATCTCCTTCTGAGAGAGCGGAATAAATCCTTCGCTTGATCTCGGGGTAGATGTGAACATCAGTAGGATTTGCTACTGATATGTGAGCAACTGGATCGTAATGAACGTAGTCGGCGAGTTGGGATTGTACAGTGACCTTGGTAACCTCTGCCTCCCATTTTCGTTAGAACAAGGCAAACAAGTGTTATCAAAGTGAAGTGAGGACATACCACATTGCCGACAATGAAGATGTATGCTCTTCAGCTCCCGGATCTTGGGCACGATGGTCAGTTCGGTGTAGCCCTATATTGGTAATGTATCAGCCAAGTCCAGTTCGGGCGCGAATACAACACTAACACTGATAGCGCCGGAGAAGTCAATCTCCAGGGCAACTTTCTGGTGGGTCGTGAAAGACAAGAAGCCGCGGGTAAGCATTGAGAAACACCAGCTTGCAACGAGGTTACTCATAATGTGAAACCGCGCCGGTCAGCCTCGCGCTGCATGACGATCCAGAGTGCCTCGAAATTAGAATGGTAGATTCGATGGAATGCGACAACCGTCGCGTCTTTTAGGGAACCCGAAGTGGTGGTAGAGAAGGCAGTCTAGTTTCATACGCCGGTTCAACTTCGACATTCCTAATTCGGCCAAGCTTCGCATTCGTCCAAGCTATATCAAGATGACGGAGGTAGGATTGAGAGCATGATGAGAGCATCGGACAGCTCGCTAGAAGATCGGTCATCACATTCATGAGTATAGAGGCTCGCTACTTCCGACTCTAGATTCGATCCGTGGTATATAGGAGACGCCAATACGCCTACATCGTGAATATAGCAACTTGTTTCGCATGGTCTGCTTGCCCTCAAAAAACGAGCGATCGAAGTACCGAAGCCGAAAAATCAAAATACGAGAGGCCCAGCTTCCCCCACTAAACGTTAATTGGAACAAAGCAATGCCCGAAGGACTTTCTATGTACTGACGCATCTACGGGTTGGACTCCATTATGGTCTTGTCATCGAAGCAGGTCTAATTCATGGGGCGATTATTGTCTCCTTCCAGTTCTCTCCGACCCGCTCGTACTTTGTCCTATGATTAGGAATAGGAGTGAACTCCAGTCTCTCGACAACCATCGGCTCCATCACTAGCAACGCAAAGTTCTTTAAAGCTTCTTCCATATGCTTCTGCGTCTTCTCATCTCCCTTCTCGACCTCATATGACTTTGGCAGGGTCGATGGCCACTGCTTCACATCGTCATAACTCTCCAAGATCGAGCCAGGTGCGAGTTCATGGGCAAACCAAGCTCGAAGTGCTCCACCCATCTTCTCGTTGAATGTTTTCAGCCTCTCCTTTTCCCACTCAAAATCAGAGCCATCCTCATCCTCTTTAGGCGCGAGTCTCTGAGCGGGGAACTGCGCTAAGAGCGGATGATCTGGATGAGGAAGAATATGGAGCTTGCCAGAGATACGCCATTGCTCGAGGGCATCTGCGATCCACCAACAGAGCTCTGCGTTTGGGTCGGATGATCCAGAGATGGAGAGGAGCTCCTTGACTTTGGGGGTCCGAATGTCCGTCGTGGATACGAGCAAGGGCAGCTGAGCCGATGAGCAGAGAAAGCTGCGATGTACGAGATTTCGAACGCGTGGAACTGGAGGCCCCCGAGTGATGTCGATACTCGCAAGCGCGTAGTCTAGGTATGGAAGCGCGTTTAGTATGATGCACCAACCGGGGGGATTGTGCTCACTAGTAAATTTGGGGTTCTCGCTGCACACTTGTGAAAGCGCCGTATACCAACGAGGAATAGCTCCCATTATGCTTATCTTAAGTTCAGTGGAGTCAAGGTGAGTCCGAAGCTTGTGAGACAAACCAGATAAGGTACGATCTAATCGTTCAGACCTAATCATGATCCATGATCGACATCGACATCTTATGCCCGCGCAACTCCGTAATGAAAAGGAAAGGTAGATGGCAACCCAACTTCTCCCTGCTGAGCTTCGTGGTTTGTGTGCAATTAAGAATGCTTCTCAAATCTGGATCATGACGCTGCTGTCTGACACATGAATCTTAATGGACATCTGGACTCCTCGCCTAATCACGTCGTTTCCCTGAGTTTGAAGGACGTACTACCCATGGACCCATTGCATTCCAGAGTGCCAGATTGAGGGGAAAGAATTATCTGGTTCCATCTTTCCTCCTCTTCGCAAGTGTAGTCCTCCTACGCGGCCTTATGGCATGCCTATTCCCTCCACTACACTAGGTTCCATCATCATCAGAGCAAAGTGGTTCACAGCTCTATGCGCTTACCCTTTGTCTTCTCAACTCTATCGTCCACATTATCTTCTTTCGGAAGGTCTGGCCACTTTGTACAGCACCATTAGACTGTGCATCGGATCCAGGTGACCGGTGGGCGAATTAAGCCCAAGTCGAGCCTCCCATGCATGTATCCTCGTTGAATGTCCTAATTCGCCGCTCGTATTATCCTCCTGCGCGAGCCCCTGAGAAGGAAAGAAGGCCATTTTGGGATATCTCGGCTTTGGGAGGCGGCAGGGTGGATTGGCTATGCGCCATTGCTCGCTGACCCAACCGGCAGAGTTCATAATTCGAGCTCTATGAAAGTTGGCCGAACAGATATCTGGCGGTGTGTGGGGGAAGCTCGGCCGATGAGTGGATGAAGGCGATGCATGACGTTCGAACTCGAGTAACTGGAGGGTAAGCGCTGGCATCAGCCAAACATGTCATCTAATTAAAGAAGACGGGGCCAGATGGTTAGGAGGTGTACCCAGCTGGGTGATGTGCTCAGCAGTGCATTTGGAGTGATGACCCAAGACCTCGAAAAGTAATACAAGCCAGGCATCCGCTATCTCGGAGTGATGACCCAAGACCTCGAAAAGTAATACAAGCCAGGCATCCGCTATCTCGGAGTAATAGTAACAAGGTGAGTTTAGGATCCCCAAGAATGTCCTACCTCATTTGATGGTTCCGACTGGAAAATTCAGATCCAAGGCCAGGCAGGACATCTGTGCGCCCGGTCTCCGGTTATATCCGTGTCAAGCCAAATACGACTTTGAATCGAGCGCGCGATTCTCCCTGCAAGCCTTTGTCCTCATCCCACGCCCAGGTCCTAGATCTCCTTTTCTCCTGTGGACACAGGCTCCATGCACAGGCTCCACGGCTCATTTGCTTTGTTACCGAATGAGCTTGAACTGTTGTGTATGTGTATATAGGTTCCTTGCACTGGCGGATGGATTGCTTTTATCAAACCTCGCCATCCCCTCGACTTCCCCCACATTAACGGCAGAGCCTTCCTGTAAATTCGCATTGCATCAACGCCTCACACCAATCCACTCATTATACCAGACCTTAGCCAGTACACCACCTCAATACTCTTTACACTCTAATTCTCCTCAACTCTCTCCCCTCCAATCCCCAAACCCCACAAATCCACATTGCATGTCTTACTCATCCACATCGCCCAGCGTCTCATCAGCTGCTGGATTCTCCCTCTTTTCCGCATGCCCTAAGGATAACTTCAATAGCCTCAATACCATCATTGGCTCTCCATCGTCCAGTCCACCCACTACAGCAACCAAAACGTCTAGAGCTGCTAAGCGTCGCAGCTTCCTCCCACAAACGATCTTCGGTGGGAGCAACGGGGGGAGCCATAAGGGATATCAAAACTTGGAGGATGATTGGGTGGCTGTCTAGACGTATTTTCTGTGCCGCGCTGGCAGATTCTTACCGCACATGGGACTGTAGTTGTATTCATTCAAGCATATCTTATTTCATGCACAATTGTATACGCTTTGTAATATCAAGTCATGCCGTTGTGTGCAAAGTTAGAATTCTGTAGCAATCAGAGTGATCACACGAACAGAACCTTCGAATCTTCCTTTCCTCCGTAACCACAACCACAACGGATCTTGAGCTCAGCAATGCCTATAGGGATGGAATCCGGTACTCCTTGTGGTGGGCTCACTTCTTAAGATACTTTGAGCTGCAGTCATTTACTTTGCAATCTCTGATGCAGACTCCAGTCGGAGTCTATTCACACTTCCCGAGGAGGTTATCATCCAGGTGAGTTTACTATCAAGATTGAGCCTCATAACGAGTCAATGATATGTGCCCACAAATCTCTCCTTCTAGGTCCTACTATTCCTGCCACTTGATGACATCCTGCGGACATCTCAAGTGCGCGGTTGAGCAAACTGCGAATAGATCCCCCTCGTAACCCTTTCGCTTTTGCAGGCATGCCGCGATTTGTTCACAATCGTCACAACCTCTGTCTTGTTGCGCTATAATATGGAGCTTCAGATCTCCGGCTTGATCAACGTCGACGATGGTCGCAAGGAGCTCTCGACGGATCAACGGCTCTCGCTGCTGAGGAATCGCCGATATCGATGGAAGAATATGGATTGGCGCAGGGAGGATCATTGGTTGCTAAGAGAAGGGTGCCCAACCTACGAGATATACGGCGGTGTTTTCGCACAGCTGTGGGAGGCTCGCGAGCACGACGAAGATTCTGACCAAGGCAAGCTTGTCACTAAACTGAGGGTCATCTATCTCTCGTCGGCAACGCGGGGTCTGGCGGAAAGCATGGCCGTTGTACACGAGGAGTTGATAAGAGGCAGTGTTGCTGAACTTTCTATCGATCCGGATCAAGATCTGGTTGTCCTTCTCGTGTATGTTCGCAGCATCAATGAACACAGCCCGCCGCCGTTTGAAAATGGGTGAGGGGCGCTACTTGAAATCGTCCTCTTTATCCCATACGATTCTTGACTGTAAATCTCGCCTGGATAGTCGACCTAGTTTCCATCTCGAGACCCATTTCCGAACTCTATCGACAAACCTTCCACACCCAGCGGCATCACATGCCGATATTCAGTCCGAACATCTAACGAACTTGGAAGATGACGGGAGATTGATCCCTATCATAGCTGGGGATCTGTTGGCGATTCTATACACTTCGGTTGATGGAGCCTCGCCCAGCATTATTGTGGTATGGCGGTGGACGACAGGGGAAGAGCTCATGGTAAGTCCTTATAACAATGCGCTGAACCTCATCTAACTTTGACGTCACCAGATGGTTCGCACAGATACGTCTGCGCTATCTTTCGCTTTTCTATCCGACGACACCTTCGTAGTGCCCTGCACAAGCCAATCTCCGGATTGGGCCGCCGAGGTTCAGGTCTACCGTCTACCAGCAATACCCGAGCCCGTCAATCCAACGCCACCAACCTCGATATATAGACTACCACTACTAAACAAGAACAGCATCGTAGGGATCAACGTCGTTTGCCGATCGCATCCCCTCCCCAATCCACGCGCGTACAAACCACCCGCCCGCATAAATCATTTTCCAGTCGCGACTGGCGAAAGTATACACGATGCGGAAAATGAAGGGGATGACGAACGCCCATGGATTGTAGATCAGCCTATAAACTTCGGCCGACCGCCATTCCAAACGGAACCTTCGGACCGCCTCGTCACTTTCTCCTTCATCTTCAGCGTCCACCATCAAGACGAGCTCGGACACGGCCTGATCGCATGGCAAGAAACCTGGGTACTCTGCACACATGTCTCCGCGCTCCTCGCCCACATCCCATCCTCGCCAGATCTACCACCGGGCCCCGCTTTCATTGTACCATGGGGAGACTGGGCAAGCCGAACACGATGGCTGAACGATCGGTGCAGGCGCAACTGGTACTCACACACATACGGTCATCGATTTGTCAAGCCAACATTGGGAAATCAAGACGATCCCTTTTCTATGCAAGTCCTCGACTTCAACCCTTGGACCGTCAGGACGGAGCGGGCTGTGGAAGCGCAACGTGAGCTAGTACCACCACTTGACGGTGCCAGTTCGATCAAGGGTGCTGGGTACAGTATTCTCCAGTCAGCAGATAGGATAGAGGCTTCGAATACACCCACGGCTGAGGGTCTATCACCTATCGAGACGTTCCAAATATTTAACCCTGCATGGTTTACGTCTGCCAAGATGGTAGACGGCCCGTCCACAACCTCTGGGATCGTCTTTTCCCAGCCCGTGACGACCTCCTTGCCATACATTGAGATCACTCACAGGGACCCTCTGCAGGATTTTCAAGGCTTGATGATTGTGAGCTCGTACCATCACTTAAACACTAGGGAGTGATATTCTGACTTTTTTCCACGTAGTGCGAAGAGCAGATTGTGAACGTGAAGGTGTGGAATATCTGGACTGTCTCTGTCTGCATGACCTGATCCAGACGTTTGCTTATAGGCCAGTGGTCCGGGTTTAGAAATGGACATCTTCTCGGTGTGATCCTTCGGAGCGATATGTTTCAGTCTTATCTGTCCCTCGGCTGCGATATCTGAAGGACGTTATTTTCAAGCCAAGTATATCGCAGAATCCACCGCTGCTCTCTGCCAGAAGCCTACTTGTTCAAAGCCTCTATGACTTGGGGTTGATGGACTCTTGAGAGTCATTCCACCGGCGAAGCGTTTGAGCTGCCTCACGACATCATGTTGTACGCAAAGGACTGAAAACATATCATGAAGGATAGACAAGTCTCGGGGTCTGGCTGTGGGTAAGGTTCTTTATTTTGGGTGAGAACGATGGGGAACTCTCGCCAGCCGAGCGAACCAAAGGCGGCACGCATTTCTGTGCGGCTTGTGGATAGGTGTTGGAACGACGAGAGCGGGAGAAGTAGAGGTTAAGGCAAAGCTGAAATAGGCGAGGAGGGCTCACCTAGCTGTGGTATGCCGGAGGGAGCGAGAGTTTGATGTGCCTGGCGATCACAGCGGATGGTGACTTAGATCTGTCTGGGGCGTGGAGGCGCACAAGTACGACGACAAACAACGAACAGTATAGTAAAGATGTAAGGTAAAAGTAACTATGTGAGTACCTAGGTATATGCGCACGCAGGCGTTGTGTAACAAAGCGCACCGATACACAACAAGTCTTGGACATCTAATATACGCAGTGATTCACTGATCAACACGTGACTCTATCCATTCTCAAATCCGGAAAGCGATATTTGAACCAGCACGAGGGGAGAAATCTATATTCGCGACACCACCACGAGTCCTCCTTGACCTTTTGAACGATGAACACATCTCAAGACGTCAACCCCTTCCTGCTGCAGTCGTCTAAAACAGTTGGGGAGAGATGTGCTGGCGTGCAAGGGTCACGCAGCTCCGATAGGGTGGGGATTTTCGGCGGCTCCACGACGAGACTTGAGTTCAAATGGTCTGGCGTGGCTGTAGGCTGTGGCTTGACCGAGTTTTCAGGTGATCCGGTGAGTTCGGACGGGTCGTTGGTATGGGTTGGGAGACTTGCCGCGGGAGGCACTTCAACCCAGTCGCCAGTGGTAGGGTCAACTGGCTTGACTTCTGGGGTAGAGTATCCCTCAGGATTCTTCGACTGCCAGTTCCACAAATCTTTGCACATCGTCTCGAGATCTTGGCCGGCGTGAAAACCGAGCTCTTTCTCGGCGAGAGCTGGGTCAGCTGTCAGGTCCGGCACATCGCCCAATCTAAGGTGCCGGCGTATCAGAGCACATCCTTGGTTAAATCTAAGGCCAAGAATCGTGGATAGCTCACCTTCGACCTATAACCTGGGTCTTGTAATCTTTACCCGTCGCCTTCTTCATCGCCTCCACAATGTCATAAACGCTCTGGCCGGCACCCCTGCCTAGATTGTATCCCTTGTACTTGGCACGGTCCGGAAGGTTGGAGAAGGCTGGATGTGAGGCTGAGGCGAGGGCCTCCAGAGCGAGGAGATGACCGGAAGCCAAGTCCATTACGTGTAAGTAGTCTCTCACACAGGTTCCGTCGCTGAAATGAGGGATTGTTTGGTCATTTGATTCATGCATGGGCATGATATGACGGGGACGTACTGTGTGGGATAATCGTTTCCGAAAACTTTCAATACGGCGTCTTTTACCCGTCCAATCGCCATCTGTGAGAGCAAAGGCAGGAGGTTCCCTGGTCGTCCTCTGGGGTCCTCACCAATCCTCCCAGATGGATGGGCGCCTGCCGGGCTGTAGACGTGAATGAGCACACATGCCACGACGCCAAACAAAAAGGAGCTGGGCTGACTTGAAGTAGCGTAGAGAGATCACGCGCCACTTATCCGGTTCAGCTATAATAACAGGACCTATGTCAATGCCGTTCACTGTGACAACGGAGTAGCTGTGACGGACGCACAGTGACATAGATCCTGCAAGATGGTTTCGCTCATGACCTTGGTGCGACCGTACACGCTGTCAGCCTTGAGAAGAGTCGTCTCTGGTATGGGAATGATTGGAGGGATTCCATACACGGTGGCTGACGAGGAGTACACGAGGCGCGTGCAGTCGAACTCGTTCATAATCTGGGCGAGTTGAATTGTTACGCCAACGTTGTTTGCGTAATACGCTAGGGGTATCTCAGACGATTCACCAACGGCCTTCAACGCCTGGATATCAGAAACATCGTCAGATGCGTCGTCGGGCAATTGGTATCGAAAGCAGTCATCGGGAACGTACCGCAATGTGAATAACACCCCAGATACCACCTTTTCCATACTTTTCGAAAATGGCCCGAACGTCCGCTTCATTTTTCAAGTCTCCTGAGAAAGCGTCAACCTCTGCGCTATCCCGATCCTGCTCAGTCGCATCGACTGGGAGTTCGTTCTTTGCGAGCTCATTGACGCGCTTCAACGCTTCAGGGTAGGAATTGTGGTGATTGTCGATGGAGATGACTTTGTATTTCCTTGTCTGAAGAAGGACAAAGACAACATGGGATCCTTAGTGGCCGGAGGCGCGAAAGCATGTCAGCAGACCTCAGTATAGCCATTGAATTGTGCAGGACTAACCGATGTATCCAGCACCGCCAGTAACAAGGACAGGCTAACCAGGAGATGAAGATGTCAGAACGGATTCAATGGCTTTTTAGGATGCATCGAGCACGGTAGCCTTCGAGCAGCACTACAGCTTCAATCAATCAAATTCCTATACTCACTCTGAGCTGCTCAGGTGCCATAGTGAGGATGTTAAAGGGGGTGATTGGCTCTTGCAGGCCGAGGTAGCGTGGCGTTTATAATCTGACCGCAAGATCTTTCCCCACCGGTCTTTGCTTGGTGAGTTCTGTACGTGGCCGGTAGTACCCGTGCTTCAAGAAGCAGAGTGTGGGATGGCGAGTGAGATGGCGAGGGGGAGAGAAAAGATGTGCAAGCCAGATAGTTTAGCAAATTCTAATACAGGCGCTTGTGGGGTTCGAAGAAGGGTCGGTTATATTACATCACATGACAAAAGTCATAAGATTTCAGCTAAAAGAATAATACAAGCAATAGGCCGCAAAGAATACTAATAAACAATGGGATGAAATATTGAACGAAATGAAGGTTGGAGGTAGAAAAGAGGCATGAAGGCACACGTTCGTCAGAAGCATTCCGGGCCGCCTCAGCTACCACCCCGACTGCTGACGCTCGCACCAGAACCTCCCATCCGCATGATTTCCCCATATAAAGACATCCCCCGCATCTTTCTCCGCATAGCTTGATCGTTAGAGCTGGTTGTTGAGTGCATCGGAGATATCGGTGGGCGTGGTCTGGTGGAAGCAGAAGAAGAGTAGGAAGATGCTCCAGGTGTCGGCGTATTGCGCAGAAAAGGCGCCGGGGTCCGCTTCGAATCGTATTGAGACGGGAGAGTTAGATAATCCTGCGGTACGGGCGGAGGTTTGTATGGGACCAAAGGTGGTGGTATGGAAAGTGGTGTGGTGGGTTGACGAGGTGAAGGAGCTATGGGTGATGCTATATCGTGCTCACATTCACGGAGACTACCGTGAGGGGAGATATAGTGCTGAGGGACTGAAGGGGAGTATATGGGTGATGCATCAGGCGAGTCATCGTGAACCTGGCCCGTGCGTGGTTGGAGTAGTGATGGAAGGGGCCCGTTGGATCGGGTATGGGGGAGTCCCAGCTCCGGAGGTTGAGGCCGTGGGTATGACAGACTGATATCGGATTCTTTGCGAGCGAGCTCATCACTTGCGTAGTATGGAGAACCGCCTCGAGGGAGCGGTGGTTGAAGGATTATTGGCGGAACAGGCGAGGGCCGCCTGGCCGACCTTCCGAGTGACGATCGACTGAAGTTCCTAGCGAGATTTTCAATGGGTGACAGCATGCTGTGGTCGGAGTTCCGAGTGACAGACCTCGAGAACCACCCTTTTGTCGGCGAAGACGCAATAGGAGATCCACCGCCTTTTTCGGTCACGGGCGATCCAGCAGCGTACATGTCGACCAGCCCGTCAAAGGAGTACATCGATTCGTGCTTGGCACCCTCGCCTTGAATCGCTACGTTGAGATGTCTGCTCATGGCCGATGGTTGATTGCGCGACATGCGCGACACCATCGATCCCCGATCATCTCCGCCACCATAGTAATCGTCGTAGATGTCTTCATACGCAGACTCCCGATCTGATCCCACTTTTTCGTCGTCTTCATGCGTGATTCTGAAAGTGGGTGGGGTGGGGTAGCGGTTCGAACGGTCTGGCTCTGGCCCATCATCGTGTGCAGTTTCGGAAGACTCGGAGGAGTGTGACTTTCTCCAATCGTGTCGTAGGGGGTGGTGCTGCTGGCGTTCCTGCCATTGGCGCTCGTGATACTGCTGCATGTGATGAGTGGATACCGGCAAGGGTGAGGGGTTTCGGATTGAAGATTCCTCCGTTCTCTCGGAGACCGTGTATAACTTCCGACCCGACCTATCCCATGGATGATCCATCAATTCATCATCCACAAGCGTATCCTCCCCACTCCCACTCCCATTGCTAGGACCCCGGGTAAGGTCTACATTGTTATGACTGTTCCAGCTGTATCGTCCCCTTCGGGTGGCGTCTCGCGGCACCTGTGATGATTCTTCTTTATGCGATCGGAATGGACGGGAAACAGCTTTCCCCCCATGTTCCCGAGTGTCTAGCGTTTGGCTCACTTCATCCATCTGCTGCTGCTGACGCCTTTTGTGTCTCCGATGAAACATGTATACGGCGAACGCGAACGCGGTCGTGGTGAATGCGATGATGAGGAAGACGAGGATTAAGAACACTGCGCTGGAAATCTGGATGAGTGGAAAGTAATGTGAGCCTTCATAAATTAAACGCGTCAGATTATTGGCTTCAATTACATGAAGTTTGCTCGCTACGGGCTCTAGATCTGTGAGGACTTGCTCAAGGGACCGCTTGTAGGGCTGGTGGTGTTTGACGAGGCTGGCGAGGGATCTGGAGTAATTCACTTTTGATTCCTCGGGGATACTCTCCATTCACTCGTCGTCCCGGACGACGTCGTGCCTAATGGACCCAAGGTGGCTGTTTGAAGCGTGGGGGATGGCGAGAACGGTCAACGAGCGTGTTGGTCAAAGAGGCCAGTCTAAGTATAAATCGTCGACAACGAAAAGCCAAAAGACACCAGAAAACGAAGAGAACAGGAGGGACGAGCGCAAGCAGATGACAGTCGAAAGAAGTGAAGCGAGTCTATGATGCTGGCGAGCGATTCGGCAATAAGAGCGAGTGGGTGATGAAGTGGTGGCACGTCGTCAAGGCCGCAGCCGCGGCAGCAAACTGAAACGTATGCAGATCAGGAATAACTGCAGAGTACCGATTAAGGCGATGTTTGAAGGGTTGGAGCGCAGCACGGCCGCTTTCACAATTTAAGGGCGTCTAAACAGATGTGTTACATATCTGGCCGTTTCAGATTGGCGTATATCGGATCTCTGAGCCGACCTTGCCGATCACGGCGGCAACTCCTCGTCTCCACAGCGTGGCAGGCCATTCGCCATGACGTGCATCCAGAGGTTGTAGGTGGTCGTGGTGCGTCAGAACGTGAAGCGACAGTTCAACTTTTCAGGGCCCTTATATGCTTGCTGATCTCCAGTCGCTTTCGCGACTAACAGCCTCAGATAGAGTCCTATTCAGCAACAGGGAGATTAAACTGCTGCGATATTTTGAGGGGGGTTGAGATCGAATTTTTAGATGCTCGAAGAACCAGAGCTTGACTGGAGTCCACCTCCTACAACCTCCCGCTCTCCTCAGCCCGCCTAACAGCCTGTAAGAAGATCTACTGAACGAATGACCGCAGGACCAACTCTTTATACATCTGGCTTGGATTGATGTTTTGCAGCTATATGAGTGATATGTATCTTGGTCTGACACGCAGATTTCCAATCTACCACCACTGATTCCATGCTGAATGCTAGATCTCCTTAGTCCCTCGTTTCCGGGATCAAACCACACACAATATTGTCTACCTTTCTGAGCTGTGCCAACCTAAGCGATGGCGACTGAGTGAGTGACATGCCCACAAACACTGATCCCCGCAAACGAGGGGGATATCGGATTTTTACTCTTTTCACCGGCAACCCCTCGAAGTGGTTGTCGAGGAATCTCGTTTGCGTTCAAATCCCTTCTGGCAACCAGTGGAAGTGATGTCCACCATTTAAAATATGGTTTACATCGAAGTAAAGAATTGATGAGATTGCATCAGAATAGAGTGTATACAGGGTTTCATCATAAGACAAGCCCCCATTCACATTTCCCCTCACGTCTCACTTAGATCGAGTCTGTTCCACTTGTAAATTTACAGGCTATGGATTTACCATTTCCCGATGACGTGTACAAAATATTGAATTGTTTCGTTGAGAATTGAGTACAAGGTGTCTGTTCCGGAATATGAGTGGTTTAGATGAAAAAACCAGATTTGGTAAGATGCACCCACTCTGCCTGTCAATCTACCTGTTTTGCTCCAACATCCAACCAGGATAAAACTCTCATCTATTCCTGGCATAGTATTCAATGATCTGCGCGATCTTTTGATTGTGAACACCTAGTTTTGCAGCTAGCCTGTGAGGCCTAATGTAGCACTACGACCAACCTTCAAATCAGCCTTATTCACCATGATAAAGTGCTGTAAATTGGTCCAGTCATTGAGATTGTAATTTCTAATCAATTTCCTGGTTTAGAATTGTCATAAATATTATTTTTTTCCTTGGCCTGAAACTTAGATGCAGGGGACAAAGAGAAAACGTCCCTGTCTATGCAAGAGTCACTATAAGAAAATTCTACACCAGGTCATGTTTATCTGCAATTCTAGCGCTAGACTCCCCCAAATTCAAAGCTCCTACTCCCTTTGAAAGAATCCCTTCGGAAGCTAATGAACCACTTACAAAAGTGGTCAACCGAATGTGGGGTTCGAACCCACGACCTCAGCCTTATGATTTCCTGGATAGGAAAGCTACGCCCTACCACTAGGCTAATCCGGCGAATAATTGAGGAGAAAATGGGCAAAATATCAGGAGAAGTTTTTCCCAACTAAAACACTTATTTTGGCCGTTGGTCTGGGTCACTTTAGAACATGCAGAGATAGCGGTTGATGTTACAATTACAGTTTCATCTCCCACTACCTAATGCTACCGACTCTGATCCAACACCAAAGTTCACAGCGAACCAGCGAACCCCGCGCCAAAATTGAATACCCTAGTAGCAAGTTGTCCATTCCATTTGCGTCCACTGCATCCAGCCACTGGTCTAGCCTCATACGGAAGGTCTGCATCGAAAACACGATGCACACGTACCCAATAGAATGATATCAGCCACATCGCCTAGCTGCCACCCCTCCCCACACCTTGCACTTACGTCGCACATTTTACACCACACCCATTGCGTCTAAGCCTCGACCATCTCTCATGAGTGCCCAGGGCCTTCCTAACGCTATGGATAGCCTCAACCGCCTCCCTTGATTTGTGACCAACTCTGCTCCCAGCCGCCCTTCAAGGGTTGTCCTCAACGGTGTCACAGTCTCAGCTTGCAGAGTCGTCCGACTAGCCGAATTGAGTGCCGCAGTACTCGGCTGTCCTTCAGAGATCTAACATGATGTTCGTCTCTGACGCCTTTTCTACAGATAAACCGATAAAGTTGTAAACTAGCTAAAGAGGCTAATGTGGCTGATCGTCTTCAAGTATGAAAATGATAGGTTGAAAGTACGTGCCTTCGACACGAGAACCGAATCTATCGTTTCGTCGATATGTGTTGACATCTAAGACGAACATTATGCCAGCCGAAACTAAAATAGCAGGTTTGTTTCTTCCAGATTTTCCCACTTCCGAATCATCGGCCAAGGTTGACCTAAATGCATTCCATGCGACCGGTACTCTGCCAGGTGATCTCGTGAGAGCCGTTGCTAGCACAGAATATCAAGCTTTTAAGCTCAGTGTTCCCGTAATGCCTTCTCCCGCCGGCGACGTCGTCGGATTGATTATAGGTATCGGTGAACAAATCGCCAAAATAGTTGAGGTAAATCGTAAAAATCCATTTTGAATCGTTAACTGGTTGCTACTGAATTGAATCTCAACACAGAACGTCAAAACCAAACCTAAATTATTTCCCAAGTACTCGCAAATCGGAAGCTCGGTGACCTTCCAGCCAGCACCGAAAAACATTTACAGGAGATTCTAAAGTAAGGCCTAGGCTCCCGAGTGTGAAAAGCATTGCTGAGTGTTTGGGAATGGCTTTTCGGGGCTCTTCAATTGGTTCGGGATACTGTGGGCAGGCACATGGACCAGAAACGGCTAAGTCAAACCATTCTCGCGTCTGAAAATGCGGTGGCGCTCGACAGGTGCGCAATGAAGATTGATATTACATTCAAATCCCTCGACGTAGGCGCCAGTTAGAACCCCGCGAATATTGAACCGACCCCCCTGGTAATAATTTTCTTCCTCTATGATGGTTTTCCGCTTGTTGGTACAGCGGCTTATCGACTCAGATTCCCACCGGAAAGTAACGATCCTCGGCATATGAGACCACCCAAGAGTTACGATCGCATGCTGACTATAATTTGTGTTCGTTGAAACAGACGGCCTGCTCAACCAGCTAGGCATTGCTGACAACGGTGCGACCAACAAGGCCGCTAATATCAAGGATATTGCGTGTCTGCCCCGAACTCGAACCGCTGTTCTGGCTCGTATAGAAGGGTGGATAGATGACATGGGACACTTCCAATCACGTATTCTGGCTGTCCGGGCCCGCAGGTAGCGAGAAGACAGCGGTTGCCGCAATGATCGAGTCGGAGCGGAGCACTGAAACCGTTTTGACCACCTTTCACTTCTCTCGAGGCAACCCAGTGCAGAACAAGCGCGTCATCCCAGCCATCGCGCTTCAACTCGCCCTGTGGGTTATGAGTCTCTGAACCGCTTCTTCGTAGTGGCGATGGATGCTCACAGGGGTCTCTCAGAGGCTCACTTGAACACACAGTTGGAACACCTTGCCCCAGAGCCTATCAGAGGATGGTTCCGGGAACATCTCCTGTATTGATCGTCCTCGACGCACTTGAAGAGTGTGAAGACGCGGCCTTTGTGCAAACCGTCCTGAAGCTTATCTAGAGCCCAGACAATGTTCCGATCATCGTCAAATTTAGTACCAGAAGCTGTCCAAAGGAGTATGTATGTAGACGGATGTCGATCGTCTCACGCTCCAAAGTCGAACACCGCACAATGGAACTCTTGAGCCTTTAATCGCAGATGAGCGAGATCACCGCGATACTCCGCCTAGCAGACGCCTGGCTGCTGGTACGCCACACGGGAGCTATGCTTGATGTGCACGTATGCGACTAAGCCTGCATTTAGGAGCACCTTCTGGATGGTCCTGGGCAAAGCACAGTACCACCACTCCTGTCCGATAGCCTAGACTTCATAATCGACTTGAACGACATCGCTACCGCTAGTGCAGCACAGATATATCAATCCGCCCTAGTATTCTCTCCAGATCCGTCGCTACTTCGGAGAACATATAACCCTATCGTCCAAGACACGACGCGTGTGTGCTCCGAGGTGCATATCCGCCGTGGTCCCATGTCAGTGGGTTGGAAGACGCGATGGCGAGAAGATCCAGCGCCTAGCTATCTCAACCGACAAGAAAACAATCGTATCTGGATCATCCGATAGGACGATCATGTTATGGGGTCGGAAATCTGGAGGACTGCGATGCGATACGCTGAAGGGCGTAACGAAAGTGTGCCCTCCCTCGCCATCTCGCTTGACGGGAAGACCGTCGTTTCTGGATCCTCTGATCACACTGTCTTACTGTAGGATACGGAGACAGGGAAAGCCAAAGGCCCAGCATTAAAAAGGAATACGAGAGCCGTGCACGACCTCACTATCTTAGCCGATGATGAAACCGCCCTGTTTGGGTCCAGTGGCAAAACTGTCAAACTATGGGATTTGGTTCGGTTGGAGGTCCCAGAAGTACATACGAATGACGTAGTGTGCCTCGCCATCTAGCTTGATCGGGAGACCATCGCGTCTGGATTAGTTGACAACACCGCCCGACCGTGAGACCCAGAGACAGGGGCGGCTAGAGGACCAGCGTTAGAAGGGCACACCGACCGCGTGTACTGTCTCGCAATCTCACCCAATGGGAAGAATGTTGTGCCTGGATTCGGTGACAAGATTGTCCGAATATGGGATATAGAAACGGGGAAGGGCAATGGTCCAGCGTTGGAAGGACATGATGGCCCGTGTACTGCCTCACCATCTCACCCGACAGGAAGACCATCGCCTCTGGGTCAACTCATGTGAATATCATGCTATGATATCTCAAGACAGGGGTGGCTAGGAGTCCCGCATTAGAGGGGCACACTGGGTATGTGGTCTGCCTCTAGATGTCACCAATGGGAAGACCTTCGCATCAGGATCCTTTGACGGCACTTTCCAACGGTGGGCATGGAGACGGGGTCTTTTAGAAGTCCAGCGCTGAAAGGGTATACCAGCTTCGTCCTCTGCCCCACCATTTCACCCGATGGGAAGACTATCGCACCTGAACCACCTGATGGTATGATCATCCTATGGGATACAGAGACGCGGGCTGTCGTAGGCCCGCCATTTGAGGAGAATAACGACCCCATCACCTACCTCGTCTTCTTGCCCGACGGGCAGACCGTTGTGTCTGCGTTCGAAAGGAGGACTATCCAACCCTGGGACATCCGCAATATCATTTCATCCCCGTCCGTATACCTAAAACTGACGTGCGACTTACGACTTATTTCCTGCTTTTCCAAGGCGGCTCGGGTAGCTGTTAGATAGCATGGGATATCCGGGATGGGTTATGGTCGGTGTCGCTTCATTTTCCAAGCCGTGAAGTTCCCAAGGCTCCCACTTGGTTCTCCAGTGGCCATGAGGTGAAGGTGAACAGTGGCGGCTGAGTCATGTTGGATAATCAGCGTTGGATTCTGTTGTCATCAAAATGGAGTCCTATAGACCGCACATTTAACAGCTTTGTTGTGGACAGCCAAGCGGAACGAAGACTCGTTATTCTGGCGGAGGATGTCCTCATCGTTGATATTTCCGATTACTGGATGCTCTAGCCACCCTTGTCCTTTGCTCTGTTATGTTTCCGGCACGTACTGCACATGTATTATTTTATTCGCTTCGATCCTTTTTGTACATGGAACTGTTTGATCGATAGTGGTGTCCCACCAGTCTCATATCATGAAATGATGATGATCTAACCATGACCTAGCTGCCCGTCACTTCCTCATCAAAGCCATGAAAATCAAGCACGTCTGGGATGCGGCCCACCCGTAGTGAACGCGCATGTAGGTGCGCACATATATATCACGGTCGGGTCACGTTATTGAACGCCCTCATGAGGTCGTGATGGTGGCCCGTGCTGCTTCGATCATGGTACTACTTCTTCTCTAGTTTCCCTCCCATCGTAGGTCCACACTACAGAGATCAGAACTCGTAACGAGCGCCGTGGAGTAGATGAACTCACAAGTCCTTGATACCTACCAGGGCTCAGGAAGAAGTCGCAATGCGACTACCTGAATATTCATCAGAGCTCTCTGGTATATGGAAAATGAAACGACTCTACACAGTTTAGCCGCATGCTGCAGTACCTCCCGTGGCACACAACACCCTCACCCACGCCAACCATATAGGATTGCCGTCCGGCGCCCGAACGGTCGGCGGCTATCTTGGCGCCTCGCAGGTGAAAATTGTTTGAAGGCACAAGTGCAACAGGCCTTTGCCCGATCGTTCCTGATAGAGCTGCTTGAATTATCGTTGCAGTGACTGCAAGCGCCTACTTGCAAGCTGTAAGGCTGAACACATCATCCGACCCCCATCTGCGCTGCTCGCCGCTTTCCCCACTCCTACTGTTTGTGCAGTTGGCTTAACACGGTAGGTCCCGGCGTCGCGACCGGGCAGGGGTCACTCTGCGGCTTCTCTCTGGAGTTTGATGGCACGGTAAGGATCCTTCATCTCGCCCATTGACTGACGGCGAGTAACAAGTGGGTCGCCTAGGATGTTGAGACATCCTAGGCGGAGTCGATCGCTGCTGCCGATAAGTAAAAGGGCCTCTTCAGCGTGTGATGTGGTGGACTCAAGATCGAGTAGATCATCGCTTTGTCGGTAGCGAGCGCAAAGCACGACCAGTAAGTTCAATAAGCTATTTGGTTGGTTCGGGTGACCTTGAGGATGGAGCCGTAATATCTCATGATGACATTTGATTCTTCTGAGTCAAAAATATCTCCCTTCCTTTTTGAGTGCAATGCCTTTGCAAGGTTCTCGAGAGTCGTGTGATGAATCGCCCCTCCAGGGCTTGTCGTTGGTACGCGATCGCATGCTCACTGTCAACTGTATCACTTTTCTGTTCCTTTTTTTAAAGACTGGCGTTTAGATTGTTCAAGCACTTGAACGGTCGTTGTGACCACGCGTAGCAAGCTACAATGCTTGCTGTTGCAGTCGAATGCTGTTTTCGAGGATGGACAGGTCGTAGCTCTGGTAATATTGAAGTAGCAGTGCACCGGCGAGGTTGTTCAAAGCGAGAAACCGAAGGGATGATAGACAGCGCAAAGGTCGGCGTCTCTAGCAAGAGCAGCCGCACATCGGAGATCAGATAGATGATTCATTTTATGGGCTGGCTAGTATTGATTGGCAATCTGAGAAGGCAGACGCAAAAGATTTCAAGAGCTGCAATATTAGGATTAGGTGTTAGTTTGTGGAGAATAATCCACAGATGGTATCGGTGGCAGTACCCGTTTTAATGTTTAGGCCATAGATTGGAGTGATCTGAAATTGAAGTGTATATCTTTCGGAAGATTACAAGGGACTGTAAGCCAATTGTGGTGTGGGACCAACGCGGCGAAACCGGCCTCGAATTAATCGTGACAGCCATGACTACAACAACAAAAGTTTGATCAAGCTTGGATTGCAGCTTATGTAATTGATGTGTCGGCGTGATCAGTGAAGATATACGTCCTCCACACTGTTCGATTACGAAAGTCGCGCGTGCTTCTTTCCTGTCCAGCAGGTGGCACACTTGCGACAATCTTGCGTCCTCACTGGAAATCGAGGTAGATAAAATCGGTCTGAAGCCGGTCCACTGGGATTCTACAAGCGCTGTGGATCAGGTGAACAATTCCACAACTCGGCTGGCAATAGTTGAGAACCATTTGTTCGACACACGGCATCACGCCTTTCTGCATGCGACACTTGCCAGCCCCCTTTGGAACGATGCCTCTTTTGCTGCGTAACATCGAATAAACTGGGTCGTAACCCAGCTATTCGAACGTTAGAGGCGGCAGATGGACATGCAAATCGACTGCATATGCCATGTCCCACCGGCACGCATGACAGATGTGAAACCTCGGATGGGAGCTTGCGCTCTGGTATGAACACTGGCATGCTATGCATTATACGTAATCAGGCGCGGCCAAACGGACTTGGGACATGTGCTGGTAAGGAGAATCTTACGTACTGTGATGTAAGAGTACAGCATAAAGCCGGTAAGGTTGAGCAGCAGAATCCCCTTCCAGTCAACTCCCCTTCTCCATACCGTATCTCCTCTCGTCGAAACCTTCGCTTATAACAATGCACTTCACATCTATCCTCTCCCTCTTCGCCGTTGTCACGGCCGTTGCAGCTGCCGGCTTGGGCGATTTCCCGTGTACGGATATCTCTTATTTCCGCGCACAGACCTTATAGTGACAAGCTTCCCTACCATCTTAGCATGCGCTCAGGGCTGCTTATCCTCCGCCTTCCCTCACAGTGGCTGCAAGAGCCCCAATGACAGCAAGTGTCTTTGCAATGAGAAGGGCAAGGTAAGTCTTGGCAGAGCTCCTTCCATATGACCTTTGCTCATTGCTTCGGTCAGTTCTACAAAGCATCCAAGACCTGTATCGACCATAAGTGCAAGGGGAAAGACGTTGCCAAGGCCCAGAAGGCCTTCAACAGCTTCTGTCACCACAAGGTATGTTCAAGAAGCAGTTACAGCTACATCATCCTGACGGCTGACTCTGGATTACTGCAGTGAAGATTTTATCCGCATTTATATTCAGACCACTAAGCTCGAGGTCAACCGTATCACTCCCCCCACTTCGAAATCTTATCGTAGTTAGCTGTGAATGTTTAGACCTTTTTGAAGCTGACAAAGCCAAGGTCTTGCCGAATCGCCGTGTGCCGCGTCTTCGGCCTCGCGATTTCAACCCAGACTACACCGAAACCTCCTGAAGCATGTCCCATGGGCGCGTCTGTGGACGTATCTGGGTCGGCTTCACCTCTAGCCTTATCGCATTTATTTCCTACAGCTCTCAAATATTCATTATTTGGCCATGGTATGGCAACACGTTCTCTGCAGAACTCCTAATGCTCCTTGTGCCGTTCAAGTGAGGAATACATACCTTTGACCGTTCTCTAAAGCAGCCGTGTTGACAAATTCTGTTACAGCCTTTCCGTTGGAATGATATGGTGGAATTATTACCTGACGATGATGACGCCACCGGGCAGCGTGCCGAAAGATTGGGTGAAGAAATCGTGCTAACCACAGCATGTCCTATCTTCTGACGCGACTTTTCACATTCTCAGAGACCTAATGTTAGGGCTGGTGAAGGTTATGAAGTCAAGCGTCTGACTGGGGGTCCGCGCTACTGCCGCACTTGCGACTGCTACAAGCCTCCAAGGGGTAAGTCTCCTGCATCAGACACGCGTCGCAGCCCTAACACCCTCTTTAACAGCTCATCACTGCAAAGAATGCAAGCAGTGCGTGACTTTTTAACTAATAGAAGACGTCTACTTACTTTCTGCTGTAACCTCAGATGCGTCCTACGTATGGGTAAGCAATTACCACATTCCGTCCTCTCTATTGTCTTAACCAAACCTTTTGCTTGCTTTAGATCATCACTGGTACGACCACCGTGACGCATACCACAGTGACCCTCTTTAACGTATTGTTTACAGCCCCTGGGTCAATAACTGTGTCGGGCACTTCAATTATGGTTACTTCATTCGGTTCCTCCTCTGGGTGGACATTTCATGCGTGTATCACTTAGCTATGGTGACGAAGAGAGTCCTAGATGCGATGAATGCTACAGTGTACACGGTGCGTCTGCTCTCCATTCTTCATCTCGCGTTTAGGTGCTGATTGGTGTTTGCTTTATTTCTCCTAGCGGGACCCAACCACGAAGGACGTTCTTTTCATCGTTTTCAATTACAGCGCATGTGCACCAGTTCTGCTCTGTGTTGGTATCTTTAGGTGAGTGCGGTTCCAGGGGCATTGTCTACGGTTCGTTTACTTCATTCTGATGTGTCGTGGCAGCATATATCACTTCTATTGCGTATGCATCAACTCGACGACCATAGAAGGATGGGAGAAAGACAAAGTCGCGACACTCATTAGGAGAGGGAAGATCCGTGAAGTGGGTTTCCAGATTACAGCCTCCCTTGTTTGAAATGGAGAATTCATATCATTCTTGAATTTTTAGATTAAGTTTCCTTACGTAAGTAACCCAAGGTGATGCGGTCGGGCGAAAAGTCTCTGAACCTAACTTCATACTCAGAACCTTGGCACCCTCGTCAACATCCGCACAGTCCTCGGAGACAGTCCGCTGTTATGGTGCTGGCCCCAACCCATGCGAGGCTCTGGGCTCTCATTCCCTGTTGCGGATGGCACGGGTAAGTGGATTGAGTTTCACCGGAATGGCCATCGAGATTCTATGTCGGGCAACGACGGCGACGATGAGCGGTGGAGCGGTGGCCCTTCTGGTCATTACGACGCGCCCCCTTATGCCGGAGGCGTACCTGTTGGTAATGGTCATAGCTACGGCCGTTCAGAAGACGACGGTTTGGATATGAGGGGACGCAAGGGAAGGAGCGATGGGGAGGATGGAAATATGGTGTAGAATTTTATACTTGAAGTACGACCTTGCCCACCAGATCGAGGCAGAAAAAGAATCTTTTCTTCAAGTCTTTCCGTGAGTCCCTCTCATTTTTGCTCATCTGCTCGCTCTCATGTTTCTGCAGTCTTCCATTTTCTCCTTCCTTTCCCACTTGCATCATTACTTTATTTGTATCATATCACTTACACTTCCCGGTCTGCCATCATGGGTTTCTACCTTCTTATCAGATCCCGAAGTATCGCAAATATGGCCGCCGAAGGATCCTACCGCTTATGAAGATCGCTTACCGGGCCCCCAGCTGGTTGGCCAGTCACCGTTTACATACGGCAATGACCTAAACCCAAATCTTCGACTACGGAAGGGCAATGGGCGGATGCAGCAACCCATTACTACCTCTAATGGTGATCAAATCCAAACCCAAAACGACTTTAATGCAGCAGAAGCGTCAACATCATCTACTCCGTCCCGCCAGTCCTTCTCCTCAAATGAATATCACCACCGTCTACACGTTCCGTCACCACCATCTGACGAAGGGTATGGTAACGACAACGACTTCGACGAAGAGAGTCTGGATGGACGAGACGTACGCGTTAGGAGGGGTTCGGAAGGTTGGGAGGTGCGGTCGATGGTGGCAGACCGCGAGCAGATCGTGCAGCGGTATCTCGCAGAGAGGGGTCTTCCAGATGAGGGACGGCTAGGACTCGCTCCGGAGAACGGTGCCAAGGCGATTGATCCAGTTCAACAGCCGGGGAGATATAAGCAGTATGTCCCGGAGAGTTGGGATTCGGATGACTACGGATCGGAATGATTGACCTTTGTGCATGGAGCTTTTCGGTGGTTAGAGTCCATACTTGCTACTTCTAATATCAAGGACATTTCTGCCACAGCACTCGTTTCTGAGCGAGGAATCGAGTCATTCAATCGCCCATTGGTCATTCAAAAATGTTAGCGCTTTCCCCCAGCGAGTATGGGTAATGGGGGCCTCTGCCGTGAAGCATTGTGTCACGTGCTAGGGACAGGTTGAACCGTTCCCAGGCTTCAAAGACTGCACTCTCATGCTAAACACACAGAATTGGGACGGGCTGGATGGGGTTTCAAAGGCACAATCTGTTGTACAAATTGAACGCTCTGTATCATATTGCGTGTTGGCTGACAGAGACACAGCCAATCGAGGCAGGGCAGATTGGCTGCATAGGATGCTAAGAGACATGGTCACGAAACCAGTGCACATGTAGTTATCAAATGGCGTTTCAGGATATGTACAGATTACATCGGCTCAGGCATTGTTAAGTGGCTTTACGGCATACGGCTCCTCAAGATATTTCACTTCTTCCGCTGTCAACTTGAAGTCCTTGAGTACTGCGTCCTCAAGACGGGCCGGCTTTGAGGGGTAGCCCAACGTCAGCAATCACATCATTTTTCAAGGCGCAGAAAGTACATAAGACGTACTGAACTCATCCCGATGATCGGACTAGATATCTTCAACATCAACCACTTGATGGCGATTTGAGCCATCGGCACGTCGTACTTCTTCGCGAGCACCTCGACCCGCTTGATGATCTCCTCGTCCTCGTTTGACAGGACTTGCTTAAAGTCCGTCAAGGTCTGTCTATGCGTCTTCTGGGTGTCCAGAGGTCTGGCGAGGTATCCGCTAGCCAACGGAGCCCAAGGGATCAGGCCAATGCCCTTGTGGAGACAGTATGGGATCATCTCGCGCTCTTCTTCACGATATAATAGATGGTACTGATTTTGCATCGAGACAAATTGGGTCCATCCGTTCTTCTCTGCGATGTGGTTGTATTCAGAGAATTGCCACGCCGCCATGGTGCTGGCGCCGATGTAGCGAACTTTACCGCTACGCACGAGGTCGTTGAGCGCGCACATGGTCTCTTCGGCCGGGGTGTTCTCGTCAGAGCGATGGATTTGTAGGAGATCAATGTATGACGTTCCCAAGCGCTAGGTTCCGAGGGAAAAGAACGAAAAGTGACTCAGCATCCAAATTCAAACCTTTCGAGTCGAAAGAGCAGACTAGCGGCGGAGCGTACCTCGAGCGACTTCTCGACTGCATTGAAAATCGCCGCGCGGGAAAGTTTGGCCTGGTTCACGTAGTCTCGGGTATCTTGCAGTTTGGGCATGACGTACGTGAGGAGATCAGGAGTGTCGCCAACAAGACCCCAACACTTGGTAAGGATTATGATCTTTTCTCTGGGGATATTGTTCTGGATTATTATGATTATTATTGATGATTCCGAGTGTTGGTTTCACAGCGTCGAGAAGTCCATCTAGGCCGGAGACACTGACCATCTTGATAAATTTGCCAAGAATCTTTTCAGACACGCCATTCGAGTAGCTGTGTCGAGTTGTAATCAGTACAAGTTGTGCGGTCTCGACGTCGCACAACTGGAGACCTACTTATTGGAGGTGTCGAAGGTATTGATACCTCGGTCCCATGCAGCTTTAAGGAGAGGCAGCGCCTATATGATATATTTATGGGTCAGGAATTGTTTCAAAATGAGTCCAACTTGATCTAATAATAATAATAACAATAATAATGACCTTGTCTTCGTTAAGAACCCAGCCCTAGGGATGATAGAAACGTCGAGAAATTAGAACCCAAGGCGGCGACTACAACATAAGTGTAGCTGGTTGTTCTGATGACGTACCTGCCACTCTGAGCTGCCGTAGCTCATGCAGCCGACGATTGGGACGGATACACGCAGCCCGGTCTTGCCCAGACGAACGTATTTAACAGCAGTAGACTCTGAGGATGAAGACATGACTGAGAGGGACTCGTTGTTCCGATTTGGTTGTTTTCGATGGAGAGGGAACAAAACTCGGTGGCTCTTTTATACTCATCAGATACCTTCGTCTAGATCCAAGATACATCGCTCTATCCCTATGGAGGTCTTTGAGTGGAGGGTGGAGGTGGAGGACAACCTCCACAACCTCCACCTTCATGGAACGTCCAAATCACCGTGAGAGAAGCTGCTGATGCAAGCACAAGCAAATGTTACAACCGTATGGAAAGTTTTCTCATTTCATTCATGTGTGCACCCCTCAAGGCTGGATTCAGCAGTCGCGGTCGTTTCCTTGTCTTCTATCTTCCTGGAACTGTGTTTTTGCGCTGCCATTTTCTTTTCCAAGTTTCCCTTTGCCTGTGCTGACACCACTTAAGTTGGTGCACCCCGTGTTATCTTCCGCGGGCTTGAGTCTCTAATTTGTTGCGTCCTTTGTGCATCGTAACGAAAAACCAAAGTATTGGTTCTAGACTAGGGTGCACACCACAGCTGGTCGGTGCTATCGGTACTTTCCCACCCATTGTTGTGGCTCCCAGAACAATGAGTTGTTTACACCGACCACCACAACGCCAGGGCGTTGTTATGCCTTTGTGGGTGCCATGACTCGGATGGAACGAAGGCTTGCAAACAACTTCGGATCTTTATATTCTGTCTGCGAGCAGTTACAGTTGGCGCGTTCGCATTGACCACCTACGTCGCGTCCCCGCTTACGACCTGGTCCACTAACTGCTGAAGTGCCTGAGTCTGGGGCGCATCGTGGTTCAATTACCATCGGGTGCCAGATATATTCTCTCCAAAGAAGGTCGTTACACGTCACACCACAAAGACAGAGCTGGTGTATAATCACTTGTCTACCTCTCCGCTGAAGGGGCGACTCAGTCATGGCGGCTGATTCCCCTCCCTCAACGCCTCGAAAACGACCTCAGAAACTTCGTGTTCCGCATGCCTGTATGTGTTCTGTTACACTTAGATTGCAATCTCGGCTGATATTCCTCTAAAGTGCACTTCAGTCCTCAAAGCGCAGCGTCGCCCCTTTCACCGACTTCCTCCATCAGCTCCTTCAGCTCTTCCCCTACATCGAGCGACTACTCTTCTTCGCCTGTGACACCGGCGTCGGCCTCGTCGCCTTCACGCGCTCCTCTGTACCACCTATCAGACCGCTTTCCACTCTACTCCTCAGATTCCATTCCATACACGTCCCCCGGCCCCAATTTAGTCCGCTCATCTCTACCGGATTCAACCAGGTCAGATACCAGCCCAGATTCAACCGTCAGCCTCAGGTCCTTATTTCAAGGTCGCTGGGACTCTAAGGGCACCGGCGACTTGGACAGCTTGAGGAAAAACGGCCTCCCTACGTCGATCAGATCGCGGTACTCCTACTCGAAGTCGGATGATTCATCTTCCATAGCCGTATCAACGCGCACGCACAGCTCTGACGAGCATACCCTAGCGGATGATGCATCGACTTTCTCGTTTCCCTCGCGGACCAAGCTTTGGGCTTGGGGTCCCGAGAAGAAGGGGAAGTCAGATGTGATGTGCCTCGCGCCGCCTGCTGTCTTGAAGAATACACCCGGATCGGACACGGAGTTCGAGGATGACGAGTCAGAAGACGACGAGGACCTCATAATGCGACCGCCAGACACTTGGGAGCTTCCCAAATCTTTCCAAGCACCTGAACTTGGCTTGCGGAATGGGAGCCGACAACTCAGGTGTGGTCCATGGGAGGTTCCTTATCCCATTTCGTACGACAAGGTGTTGATGGACACGTGGGTCTTTCTTCCACCAGAAACTTCTCTCTCGGCTTCCTTTCAAACTGATGCATGTTTTTTTAGGGACGGCCAAACACACGAGCTCGTTAAAGCACTCATTCCTACGCGCAACTGCCTGTCTTTTTACGAATTCGCCAAACCTCCTTCAGCCGTCCTCGATATTGGTTGTGGGGCGGGTCGCTGGGTTGTTGAGGCAGCCGGCTCTTGGAAGGTTAGGCCAAGCTCGCGACCAGAATCAGGCGCAACGCTTTAACAATTTTTTTTTAGGACACTCGGTTTGTTGGCCTCGATTTGATGGCCATCCAGTTCGATCTGTCTGGGCGGTTCTTCGACGACATTAGGGATAGGGTACAATGGGTGCATACGAACTTGTGAATATGCTCAGCTTGTTCTTGTCGCGATCATCAACTTACCTCAATGTTTATATCATTCGGTAGCTTGCACTATCAAATCCCTTTTGCAGGATCCACATTTGACTATATCCGCATGTCGCACATCGCGCTTGCCATACCGACGGAACACGTAAGTCTGGGTCATATAGACTTGCGTCTACGTGCTGACCACTGCCTCTGTTTCACTAGTGGAAGCATGTCATCTACGAGATCCGACGCGTACTCAAGCCGGGAGGGGTCCTGGAGTGGATTGACGAAGACCCCGTCTTACCTCTCTCGCCAAACTGCGTAGGCAAAGGATCCGAACGATTGGAGCGCGCAGCAAGTCTCGAGGTCGAATTCAAGTCGTTGATCCGCTCTAGGAAGTTGCACAAGCCAGCTACGACAGTGAAGAAGCTCCTCAAAGGACGCGCCCTCAGAATGAGGACGACGCAAACTACGAAGATTCGTCTGGGGCTACCTACCTGTGACATCGGGCTACTTCATCGAAACTCCGAGTCGTTCGCTTCTGTCAGGATCCATCACCAGGGCAAGCCGTCGACGGACTTCTTCTCAGACGACGAGAGTATGAAGGTGAGGACTTTTCAAACTTATGAGTTATGACGTGCGCTGACGACTTTCTTTCTCAGTTTGTCCCTCGTGGAAAAAGTCATTTCACGCCTCCCGGACTTGTCGTCCTTCCGGAAAGGAAATTTATTCCCCTGGCACTGCCTGACATTACGACCCAGGCCACGCGTAACTTCCAGCTTGTGCTCGGCGCGGCTGAAGCGATCTGGTTAAGAAGGTTGTTCTACGACCCTGATGCAGACCGAGCGGAGTTTGAGCAGGAAATCTGGGAGTACGAACGGTGTGTTCACATATCGGTTTTATATATGTACCTCTTCTGACGCTGACTTGTTCTCGACCCAGGGGCGGCTGCTCCCGCTTGCATCTTCCCGCTCCCACCTGGGATAACGAAACGCCGATAGCGCCTGCCCATCCTCAACAACCGTCCCTTTCCACATTGAATCACCGTCGCAGGGCGCCCTTGTCTCTCCCATACCTCCCACCTTCAGCGGCTAGCAACAAGCCTACAATAGTTCGTTCTTTCTTCGTTCTTATATCCGTTTCGGATTGATCCCCCCCTTTTTTTTCGTTCAAACCTTCCACCGTTTTTTTTTTCATCACCGATTGTTCATTTTATGAGATATGCACACATCCTCTTCGTCTTTGAAACTCCACACATGCATCGTCTTTTTCCTCCGCAATAATCATCATGCATGTCAGGACCCCCATGTCCACAGTTCATTGACTGCAAATATAGTCACCTACCGTATGCGTCAACTACTACAGTATTTTGTATTAATACAATTGGACACTTGTAGAATTTCTGTTCAGCTCTGTAGTGCGAGGAGGTGCATGTAACGGCTCGCCTGGCGAGTGCTTCGCTAACCTCGGAATCCTTTTCTGGAAAGCAATCGAGCTATGTGTAAGATATGGTCTGGTCGCGACGTGGCTGCTCATAGGGAGCTAGCCAGCGACCTGGTCCCCGCATAATCCACTCACCCTCCGCCTGTTATCCGTTCCAGAGCAGTATTTTCTCCAATGCGTCTGATTACCACTCTTAGGTTACCATTGGGCCGTCTCGCTCCTAACGTACTTACTGTCTCTACAAATAGAAATGTGGTTGCAGGAAGGAAGCCCCACCCTACCCAATCCAACGCCACATCTTTGAAGCTCACCAAATATCCCGAATGTGTCTACACATGCTATCTTTTCACCAGGTGTTGTAAACATATAGCGTTGGATCCCCATCGAATCGACCCCTCCCTTTGGCAAATACAGAGAATGCTTTCAAGTTCCACTATCCCAGTCTCTAGCTCCCAAACTCCCAATATCCTCTTGAGCAAGAGGGGGTCCAATTTCTCCCCAAATGCAGCCCAATCATTTGCAGGATCCAGCTCTCAATAATCATGTAACCTTCAGGGCTTTCATATAGTCGTTGCCGAGACTATAGATCTTGCCACTGACGCGCTACCACATCGTTATCCAAAGCGGGACACGACGCAGCCATATATACGACGCTCTCATATTATCGCTCGTTGATCTGAGAACTGTGTTCAAATACAGCCTTCTCTTATCGGCCTTGTTTTTTCTTTTTCGTTTCTTCCACAAGAGATCATTCTAGAAACCGGAGACTGCGCTTCAATGTGCAAAAAGCCCGCCCGGCATAAGCCCACCTAGCACAATGGGCAAAGAGACAGCTGAGCGCTCAAGTAGATATCAATAACAATATAGCATCACTATAGTCGTTCAATGTCGTGAGTCGTTGACCTGAAACTCGATTTCATTCTGGCGTCTGTTTTTGCCACCGTAGGAGGTGCTCTTACGGGCGAGATGAAGGTGAGATGTAAACCCGTGAGCCCTGGCTCGTTGAGGGGCGAAGAATTGCCGGACATCGATTGTTCCCTGATGAACCACCAGGGTCAGGGCGCGTGCATCAGATGTTATATATTCGCACAGCAGAGAGATCGATTCGCTCCACTCTTTCGCATTGCCCCCCTCCCTAACACCGTGTCCTCAGTGAGGACTTGGTGCGCTCGCTGCTGAGGTTTCAAGCTCGAGCTCATCATCGTATCAGCATCTACGGGTGCCCCCGATACTTTCTTGACAAGGAAGGCCAACGCGTCAACACCGCAGAAAAGAGAGCCAGCGCCCGTTGTCGCTCGTCTACTTCTTCATTGAAGTACGACTTGGATGATGGCGACTGATTTACCTCCCTCGACACCTCCGAGGAGAGCTGAGAAGTTCCGCGCCCGGTATGCGTGTACGTTTGGAGTCCATTCTTAGTCTTGATCGTCTAAAATTGCAATTTCGACTGAAAATGCTTCCTCCAAAGTGAACCTCAGTCCTCGCAGTGTGGCAGCGTCGTCTCCCCATTCACCGACCTTCTCCGTCAACTCGTTCCGGTCCTCCCCAACGTCGAGCGACTTCTCGTCTTTGCCTGTGACGCCAGAGTCCACCTCGTCGCCTCCACGCGCTCCTCTGTACCGCCTAGCGGACCGCTTCCAACTCTACTCGTCGGATTCCGTCCCTCGTGTCAATTCAGAGTGCAAACCGGCCTTGGAGAGCTACAGGAACAAGGAGCTCCCCGCGCTCCCTACATCGATCAGATCGCCGGGTGATTCTTCGTCTTCCGTGACGGCCACCGCATCGACCCGCAAACGCAGGTTCGATGAGAGCACGCTTGCGGCGGACCAAGCGTCATCGGCCTCTCCGTTGCGCTCACGCGCCAAGCTCTGGACTCCTTGGGGTCCTGGCAAGAAGGAGAAGCCGTCGAACGTGGTTTCGCCACTCGCGCTCGCGCCGGCTGTCGTCTTGAAGAATGCGCCCGAATCGGACACGGAGTTTGAGGAAGATGAGTCGGATGGTGATGAGGACCCTATGATGCGACCGCCAGATACCTGGAAGCTTCCTAGATCTTTTCAAGCGCCTGAACTGGGCTTGCGGAATGGGAGCCGACAGCTTAGGTGTGGTCCATGGGAGGTTCCTTATCCCATCTCGTACGACAAGGTGTTGATGGACACGTAGGTCTTTTCTTCGTTGAGCACTGCTCTCGAGGTTATCATCGAACTGAAGGTTTCGTCTTCTGCTAATTTTAGGGACGATCAGACCCACGAGCTCGTCAAAGCCCTCATTCCCACGCGGAACTGCCTGTCCTTCTACGAATTCGCCAAACCTCCCTCGACCGTCCTCGATCTTGGGTGTGGTGTGGGCCGCTGGGTTGTCGAAGCGGCCAATTCGTGGAGAGTAAGGCGCCAAAACCCACCAAATCATAATCCCAGACTCCGAGCTTTAACGAGGCTTCCTTCTTTTATAGCACACTCGATTCGTTGGCCTCGATCTGATGGCGATCCAGTACGATCTGTCTGGCAGGTGTTTCGATGGCATCAGGGACAGGGTACAGTGGGTACAGACGAACTTGTGAGCATTTCCAGCCTTCTTGTTGTCGTGCACGTCGACTTGGCTTGACGTATATATCAATTCCCAGCCTGCACTATCAAATTCCTTTTGCAGCGTCTACGTTCGACTACATCCGCATGTCCCACGTTGCCCTCGCCGTACCAACAGAACACGTACGTTCGGGTCATTCTCACCGATTACGCCCATCTATATACTAACCACCCCATATCCATCTAGTGGAGGCATGTCATCTACGAGATCAGACGCGTTCTCAAGCCCGGAGGCGTCCTAGAATGGATCGACGAAGACCCAGTCTTACCTCTCTCACCCAACTGCTCCGCCAGAGGTCTAGAACGCGCGGCGAGCCTCCAAGCCGAGTTCGAATCATTAATCCACGCTAGAAAGTTACACAAGCCAGCGACGACGGTGAAAAAGCTACTAAACGGACGCGCCCTTCGAATGCGGACGACGCACGTGACGAAGATTCGTCTGGCTTTGCCCGATCGCGATACCAAGCTCCTTCATCAGGACTTGGAGTCGTCGTCGTTTGGGTCGGTCAGGACTTTTCATCATCATCAGCGGAGTCCTTTACGGATGGGAAAGTCGTCTACGGACTTCTTCTCAGACAATGAGAGCAAGAATGTGAGAATGCTTTCCCAAAGCTTAAGCATAATAGCGAGGAACTGATTGTTTTCTTTCCAGCGTGTCCCTCGTAGCGCGAATCACTTCATGCCGCCTGGGCTGGTCGTCCTTCCGGAAGGAAGGCTCCTTCCTCTCGCACCGTCCGACATCACCACACAGGCTACACGCAACTTCCAACTCGTACTCGGCGCAGCTGAAGCGATCTGGCAGAGGAGGCTGTTCCACGACCCAAATGGTGCCAATCGAGCAGAGTTCGAGCAGGAGATCTGGGAATACGAACGCGGTGGTTGCGCTCGCTTACATCTACCTGCCCCTACTTGGGACAAGTTGGATAGTGAGACTACCCCAATCGTGTCCGTCCATCAGCATCAGCATCCTCGTCGACAACTGTCACTCTCCACTCTGAATCACCGTCGTAAAGCACCTCTGTCGCTCCCATATCTCTCACCTTCAGCAGCTGTCGGCAGCAAGCCCACCATCGTCCGTTCGATCTTCGCCCTAATCTCAGTCTCTGATTAATTGCTCCACATCCTCTCTTTTGTCACATATCACACTTTCTTTTTACTGCCTTACCTCCTTACCCCCCTATGAGAAATGGACACATCCTCCGGGACCCACATGATGCATTGCAATATTGTTCACCCCTGATCTTTTCCTGGATGTAACGATCGCCATGTCTAAAGCTCATTGACTGTTTTAATACAGTGCATTACGGACTCATGTGTTCGCACTTCCACAGGGCTAATGGTCGCATCTGAGGGAGGCGCTACGATCGTTGCTTTGATGAGCTTGGATTTCCTCATTGGGCAACAGTCGTGTCATCTGTTACTGCGGCTTGGTCGCGAAGTGCTCGTAAGGTGCTGACCTCCCCCTACTCAATGTCTGCCTGGTGACCCCAACATCATCCTGTGACCCGTAAAGGAGCAATATTGCCTCCTGCGCATCTAATTCCTGGTTTTGCCTCATGAGTGCAGGTCTCATATCACCGTTGACCCTGCTTGGTCTCAGCCTCCCGATGACGGAACTGTGATTTGCAGGGAGGCTTGCGATTCCTGCGCCACATCTCTTCGGTGTCGTCCTAAACGACGTCACAAGGAGCTTCCAGTGTTGGACAAATTTATGCAACGTCTTCGGCGGGGACCAGACCTTGCCATACCAGCCTTTCCCTACCACTCTATATTCCAATAATACCGGTCTCTTGTCGTCTTAATCGTACGAAATATCATTGCATTACGGCAACAACGGTGAGATGCGGAGGCTAAAAATTCCTGAAACGTTGTTTTTTTTTTTGGGGGATAGGATAGACCATTATCTTCAGTCAGGCCGGATGGCAGATAGTCTCTTCTCCAGCCACGTTGTAAGTGATATGTATCTCACAGACATTCTGTGTAGCCGGATAGGCCGCTGAAGGGCCCTTCTTGGGCGGTAGGTGGAAGACGAAGTCTCAGGAAGAATGCCAAGCTTGGGGGCGCTAAGACAACATGGTACCAGTACGTGGGTGCATATGTCATTAATGTACCACTTCCCGCACTGAACGCACGTTACGAGATATTTTTGCGTTCTGATACTGATACTATGCTGCGAATACGCATCCAGGCGAGAGAACATAGGGCAGGAGTTTGGAGGACGTCAATGAAGGGGATCCCAATAGTCTAAACAGCGAGAAAAAAAAACCATCGTGGAACATTCCTCATCTCCCGAGGCAACAGATGGGTGCCTAGAAACAGCACACGCATGGAGAGAAAGCGCAGTGGTTAAATGACAGGTCAGGATGGTACCTGAAGGTCGCTTACCAGGAGGCACCACCAGCAGTCGTCAGTTATGGAATGGGCGGATATCTGTACGCAATTATAAGTTGATGCTTGCGCACAGCATTCGCGTCCTCGTTCTGGGATTGAATAGTCGTTATGGGGCTTAGATAGCCAGGCACACCCTTCAAACAGCACGTAGAGTTCTTCCACACTCGATGTCGGCTCCGACCGCTTTTGTGCCATCTCCGACACTATTGACGTCGATATCGTAGCTCATAGGTATGGCGGTAATGTCCAGAAAAGGTTATCCTTGGTTATGCTCGCAACGCTCGGAGAAACTCCTGGCTCGACCCTGCCAATGTTCGTTCTATTCGTCCAATCCCTGGGTACACAACATCATTCAGTTCGCTGTGCAACACGTAAGTATCAACTTTGATGTACCAGATCTACAGCCCTGGTTTCTAAGCGCTCAATTGTAACTCAGTCAGACATTCATCGCTACCGTTGGTGAGCTCGAAATGCTCAAATCCACAAATCTGGAACCAGGACCAGCTATCATTCCGGCGATCCATTCAGCTATCTGTTCGCCCGGACCACATGCATGGCGACGGACTTCTTTTAGTCCGCTTCACGTGTTTATCAAGGCACACTGACGCCTCCTCCACGGCCCTGGCTGAAGTAGCAACCCCCTCAAAAGGCTGCCAACCATGTTGATCCTTGCTTAGACCGAATTGTTACAATCCCCTCGCATCATTCTCTTCAAATCGATTCGTCTCTTGTTTCCCCGGATAAGGTCGTTCAGTGGCTTTGATAGCTTCAACTGCCTCGGCTGTCAGATATGGTCGACATTCCTCTCGATGCCGCTCATTTCTTCGGCCTGATCTTCGCGATGGGTCTCTATGGTATGTCCTCGCTTGTTTGTAAGTACATGATGGGCCAACCTGCTTACAGATGATCCACATCGCCCCTCTTTAGGGGTATTTTTGGGCATGTTCGCCTCATCTATTCGCCCACTTTGGAACCGTAGGCATCGCGGCGTTTTCATGTTAGTCATCATTGTCTGCCTCCTCGTGACGACAACCGGCAAAATTGGTATGTTGCGATCTGTCACCAGGCCGTACTGTTTATTTACTGGGATTCTGGCACTGAATCCTGTGTGCAGCGATATTCATCACTGTGAATTACAATGCATTCGTTAGATATCGGGAGAACCCAGGAGTGGATACATACTTTCAGACCCTAGGGACATTGATCCTTCCCTTAGAAAGTGAGTCACGATTTCCCGGGATCGTTACGGTTTCTACGAGTTCGGTCTGAGAGCCGTTCCAGGCGGCGTGCTTCCCAGCAGCTTCATGGCTGGCGCTGTAAGTGTTTCTTGGCCAAACGTCGAATAGACGTCAATTCCGACTTGCTTCTCTCATCATAACCTTGCTGCATGGTTATCCGTCTAGGTCTTTACCTGCGACATTCTGATCCTTTGGAGGCTCTACCATGTGTGCTCCCGCAACTGGTGGATCGTTGTAGTTCCTGCCGCATTTCTTTTCATAGAGAGCGGTGAGCTGTGCCTTTGAAGCATTCGCCCTTGAGGTCCACTCATGGTCTATAGCAACTTCTGTTACTTGCTTGTTTTAGTACTCTATGTTGTTATCGTTGCGAAGGAGGCTCTCCATATCGACGCCACGGCCACGACTATCGCCTGCGGCGTCACCACCGATCTAGTCAACTTCATCTGCACCCCATTGATTGTGGGTCGGTTGTGGTACGTTGTCTTGCATCTCGATGTACTCTAGGAAGGATATGTTGAATCGAAACTAAATACTTTAACGACTTGCAGGTGGGTTGGCAGGCGAGGTCAGCTTCGAGAGACACGCAGCCTGTACAATACCATAGTCGTTAGGTTCATTGAGAGCGGCAGCTTGTATACAATTACTCAGATTGTATACATGGGCGTCACCTTTACACCCGGATATGTGAGTCATTAAAGAGAGGTTACGCCGGGTGTGTTCTTGTTCCGATCTGACATGTTTGCTTTGATCATCGCAATGTAGCCGGGTGTGTCCGCATTCTGGAACTACGTGTTCACCATGGCCATTGCGATTGCGCCAATGCTCGTAGTCCTTCACGTAAGACTTTTGTGATGCTCTATTCGATTAAAAAATATATTGAAGGCTGACGGATCACCGCACGTTATCGATTTGACTATAGCTCAACAAGACGATCATGCCTGAAATGCATTTAGTCGGTTTTGACGTGACTCCCAGGCAAGGAGGAGGAGAAGGCGTGGTACCCCGGCGGAATATGGGCCTTGTCAGCACTACCATCGCGTTCAATCCGTTGACCTTGGCATCAGACCAACCACATACACCGTCGCACGACGCGACAGAGCCTAACGGAAGGGAGGGCGGAACAGCATAAACCGCAGGAGAAAGGATAGTCTTCGATCAACTCAAAAGACAAACTCCAATGAGCACTGCGTTGGCCGAACGCGTGGCATCACTACCGACTCCGGCCACATGGATGCATACGCTTCCCCACACGTCTTCCATACCTGTAGCACTCTCCAACTTTGACGGTTCGGAATCGATCTGCGCTCCATCCCATGCTCGGAAGACCCAACCAGAAAATCTCTCCTAGCTCGACTCTGATGTTGGACCTGCGGTGCTCGAATTGCTCCATGGGCTTCGCTATTCATCGTCATCCCTTCGACCGACTGTAAAGCGGCTGGGGCAATCCCTGAAGAACGCTATACTTGTCGCTGTGGAAGACGAAAGTATAGAAGGCGAGGAAGTCTTGTACGGGCCAACCGAATTCCTTTGTTCATGATCATCACGTTATCCGTTCTAGAGCAATATCATCTTATATACGTCTAATTCGCGGCTGCACTGATACCGCCTTTGTGTTCCCAAGTTTTCTCAGCCTCCCTAAGACGAAATTAAGGATGCTGGAAGCCCCATCCAAAGTTGTCGCACACGCGAGTGGTCTTCGTAGGTCACTATTAGACATATGCCTACCCACCTGCCGTCCCAACGACGTCAAAAGGGAATCCAATTCTCGCTAACCTGTGACCAAGCTTGAAACCAGGGAAAGCGTGTACGTGATGGGGAGAAGAAACTCTTCGAGCACGAGTCTCGTTCGGGATCGGGAAAAGGTGCTTGGGGATGGTGGTGGGCTGGAAAGACGGAAGAATCGCTGAAGCGGTCAGCGATGCGAGATGTGGTTTGCGATGGCGAAGGAGGGGAGGGCGTTGAACATTTGCGTACACAACGACTTCGCTCTGTCTATTCGCTTAGTAAGACTACATTTCTAGCTAAGGAACGCAGGCTTATCGCACAGTCGGGCAACAACGGATATAACAAGGTTCTCGGTGGACAAGAGTTGTTTTTTCTTTTGTGTGAGAACGGGTGGGAACTCGCTATCGAGCGAACGGCCACTGGTCGCGATGACCGCGTTTTCCGAACAGTGTGAGGTTCGACTCATTAAACCTCCCATTGTGGCCTTATTCGAGGGATAGACCACAGGTATTATCTCGCCTAACACTGCCAGAGCGAAAGGTTTAAACCAGAGCCAGCTCTGGGTGGGAATGACCCCACATACCCCAAGTGTGCCAGTTAGATCAGCACCGTAATCCAGGGAAGAAAGTATTGGTATCAATGTAATGGACTTGCTCTCTTCACCAGAGGTACGATCAGTAGAACTCATATATAAATCATCGTTAGAGTTGTGCCATAGTGACCTGATACATCCCTGTGCACCCAGAAAATAAAATATCAACAAACATGAGATCGATATCGTGCTTAAGCGTACGAAACGA